>OY720450.1:73063708-73271208 GCA_963082715.1 Harpalus rubripes
TTGTTAGTTTAAAATTTAGCCATTTGGTGCGTATCACTTACCTTGAATCGCGAATTGTTTTTTACTGATTTACAGATCTATAAGATAGTGTTGATTAAATTTTGACTCGATGAAGCATGAAGCTGGACAAAATAAATTATTATTAATTAATCCTCAAAATATCAATCCACTCACACTCCAATCGCCGTATTAAAACTAATTCCTATTCACAGTATTCACAAATCTTTTTTTTTTAATCAAATTGTTGATTTATTTAATAAACAAAATACAATTGAATTCTTTGAAAAAAGAGCATCCCACTCAAACTCAACTGTAAAAACATATCAGTAATTATTCATTGTATGTTTCTGTCATTTCCATGTAACAATGAAAAATGGAAAATAATGACCGTTTTTTCCAAACAGCATATTATCCCATTTCCATAAAAAGGCCTATCCATCAGAGCCCCCTACACATTTATTCATTATAAGACCAATGACTAAATTATAATTCAACAAAACTTTTGAATTTACATTTTCAATGAATGAATAAGTAAAACAAATATAATCCACGTGTAAATGCAAATGACAATTGGACATTTGACAGCTCAATGACAAAATGACACAAGAAGAATGATATGATGACGTTTTTCAATACTTGTTCTAGGTTCCTGGATACGTTAACAAAACGATCGAATATGATGCTTGTATTCATTATCTACGAAGGAAAATAAAAAATTTGATTGAAAGGATAGATTTAGATTTTTATATTTTATTAATGTACTTCTATTTTTATATAAAACAAAAGAGGTGATTTTAATGGCAATATTCATAATTGAAACAAAAAAATTAATACAAATTATGTTAAAATGATTACTAAATAGTACTGAAATATTAAAACTGTGTGCATTTTATTAATTTGTCACAAAATGGCTGAAATGCTTTACCCAAAATGTAAAAGAGTAAATTAATGCTTATTACGTTTTTTGCACGATCGACGCCCAAATTAAAATAAATAAGATTTGAAAACTATTTTTCCTACAACCGTGCGTAAGAAGTACTTTTCACGCACTCATTGCAGTGTGTAAAGTGTCACTTTTCAAGCACTAGTGCGTGAAAAGTACTTTTCACGCACTAGTGCTTGAAAAGTAAATAAGCGTTGTTAGGCAACATTAAAATTCGGTTAATTTGTCTGTCAAGTATATAATTAGGTAGTAAATAATAATGAAAGTAATAAAATTTATTAAGAAATATGAATATACACTGTAAATAAAACAAATCTAATATTTTTTTTAACAGATTGAGTACTAATCTAATTTTTAAGAACATTAACATTTTTTGACATGTATTCTAACCTAACCTAATTTTTAATATTAATATTAAATATACAATTTGTAAATTATAAAAGACTAATCATCGTCTGTCTGAGATTCTTCCAAGTGTTTAAGTTACATTTTGTATAGTGTTATGAGAAAGAGTACTAACAGTATTTGAAGCTGCTGGATGCCTGGACCACAGATAAACACTGTTTAGTGTTTATCTGTGCCTGGACACTCAGTATTATGAGAAACATCAATACCATTTCGGTTGTAGGAAAAATTTTGTATGTAACACGTGTGTAAAATAGTATTTTTTGTCTCGTGCTATACAATTCCCAAAAAACATAGCACTCGATCAAAAAAGTACTACTTTACACACTTTTTACATAAATAACTATTTTATACTAGCGTATTATAACAACTTTTCGATTGTCATTTCCGTTGTTAAATGAAGTACTTTTAAGCACTAGTGCTTAAAAATGACAGTTTAATGCGTAAAAGTAAAAGTACTAAATACCTATTATAACTTTATTTATGATAAATATTTACAACGCAATTACTTAAATTACTAAATTGAACATTTGATGTCGTTCTTAATACTTCTTCTTGGTTAACTTCAATGTGGGTAGAAACTGAAGTAGATGTGCTGCTGGATTCTGATTCTTTGTCGAAAATTTTTATTTTTTTAATTGCTGTTTCTTTTTCTCCCAAAATTCCTCTTGAAATTTCTTTCTTGTTTTCCAAAGAATTTTCAACGTAGCCTTCAGCAACAGAACTTGAACGCCACCCTCCATGTCGCTTGAGCACTGTAATGTCTGCTCCCGAATCAGCCAAAAATGTTGCAGAACACCGCCGAAAGCAATGCCCGATATATTCTTTAGCATTTGGGACGCCGAGGAACTCTGCATTTTTTTTAGGTATACCACCTATGGTATTTGCACCTACAGGAAGCGTGCAACACTTAAAATTTCTGTAGGTTAGAAAAAACCGTTGATGTTCAGTATGAGTAGGTCGAAGTTGTGCGTACTTGCGAAACATTGCTAAACAGTTGATTCCATCGATAAACCCTTCAGTTATCATAAAAAATCGTGAAATATTCGTTTTAGTATTTGGAATATTAATTTTTATGAAAGAAGTAGAATCTTCAATATCTCCTACACGTAAAAACGTAAGTTCCTCCCGGCGACATGCCCCATAGATTCCAACAATTAACACAACCTTTGCCAATAAATAATCCTTGTCATCAGCTTCCTTCATGAAACGAACTATCTCTTGCTTAGTGAATATTTTTGATTTTTTAGGCTTATATCCACTAGCTTTTCTTTTTAAGAATGCAATAAGATTGGTAAATTTACTTACATCCACATTCTTATAAAGGTATATCATAAGTTCGGAGCATAGAGTAATTACTCCATAAAGTGGATGGCTTATAAATGGATGATAATTTCGAAAAATAGGCTAAAACTACCTTTTCTGTAATGTGCCCAACGTTTTTCTCCGCACACCAACTGTCAAATTTTTTGTAAGTTTCTTCATACATTTTTTTTTGATTTTCCTGGAACCAGTGTAGCCAATGCAGCCTCTGCACCATTTTCAATATCAGAGTCAATCTCTGAGTCACTCATTTTAAGAAAATTTATTACCAAAAATTCTCAAGAAAAATTATACGCCGAGCACGTTGACATCGTTGGATAATTTTCACGTCGCGTTTCTTTCGCAACTTATTACATAAATAGCTATTGACGTATTAAAAAAAATAGTTGTCATTTTCAAAGTAAACTTTGATCTTTGTTTTTATTTACACATCACCATGACTTACAGCCTCCGCCTCTTGATCAGTAAGTGAGCCACATCACTTACCAGTGCAAAATTATAGCTATTAAAATACCTAGGATTGTTATGTGTATCATAACTGCCGCAGATGTCTGGCTCTACAAGCTCGGACTTTAAGACATCTAAGGCTTGTTATGATTCATAACATTCGTAGTTTGTTCAATAGTTTATCAGTTTCAGAAAATGAAGTCATTATTAATAAATATCATTTTTGAAAAGTCTCTCATTAATTCTACCTTCAGATTGCTGTGGTTAACAGAACATTTATTTTGACATATGTCAGTATGACAAATATTCAAATTATGTGCTTTATTCCTCATGTTTATTATTTTATAATAAAGTAAATCGTATTTAGAACGATACACTAGCGTTATCTGTATGTATTAATGTAGAGCATTATACCTTAATTTTATTTTATTTTCATTTTGTAGACCGTTATTGACAAGTCAGTATGGTATAGATATAGTTATTACTTAGTTACCAGCCTACTTTTGTATATATAAACAATAAAACAATGGATTAATATCCTGAAACCGGTAAATAAATTTGTTAGCGCGCGAAACCAGGGATAATCGCTACAATATTTGAAATACATTCCCAAATGCAACCAACTTTACAGAATAGTTTTAACTTTCAGATAGCATAACTCAAAGGAGTATTTCTACTTCAAGTAGTTTAATGTTTCATTGATTTACATTTGCAGCTTGTTTATGTATCCCATTCAAATTATAACACGCTACCTGTTGCTCCTACTATCTAAATGTAACTTTCAAACTGCATAAAATGTTTTATTCCCTCATATATTTTTATTTTTTACTTATAAAACTAATATAAGAAATAAGCTTCTTTGTTCTGTGAATTATAGCCAACAATCAAAAGACAAAAACTTAGCAGAGCTAATTTTTCAAAGATAAAATATTTGCAACATAAAGAAGAAGAAAAAATCTCTAGATTATAGGAGTAAATAAATTGTAGATATTCATTTTACTATATAAATGTACTGAATAATTTAATGTCGTATTCAGTTATATTATTTCGTTATCATGCTATAATATGGAACAAAACAACTTCTATTCTGTTTAACATTTATTTGTTCTACTTAATAATAAATTTCCATGAATTTTGAATTGAAATGATAACAATTGTTTTGTAAACATAATGCATATTAATGTATTGTTTATTGATGTTCAAGTTCTATAATTGAATGATAAATTATTTATACGAACAAATACATTTATCTATTATCTCAATTTTGAATAACTATCGATGCAGATTTTACTAAAAAGAGAATCAGGTGTGTGCTTCAGTCTCTTAAACAGTGTCGGTCGTGCTGTTGTGATATGATTCAGGATGATTTCCCGTGTCAATGGGCTACTTGCGTGCCATTTTTTTATTTAATATTTTTAAAGAGACGATAAAAACTTGCTACCCATATTTTTTCTTTTGGCAAAATTTTCATTAATTGGCCAGAAAAAAATTAATGAAATTTTAATATTTAAATTACCGCCATGTATGAGGTATAATTACGCCGAACCAATGAATGGTCGTAAAGCAATAACATCGTACGTCCAATAGCAACGACATATGCGGGTGATTTAAACATGCCAGATCATCTGTTTGACGTTTGAATAATAGTTTGGGAGGTTAATATTTTCGTTTCGTTTGTAATTTTAATAAAATAATGACGTCAAAGAAAATCTTCTGCTACACCTGTTTATCAGCACCTCATGAGTTTGCGCACAATGCTCGCACTATGTATACATCTATCTCTCTCACTCTTATGCGTTCCCAACTCCTTACATACGTATGACCAAGGCCACACGAGAATACAGGCCTGAATGCTCAATTCGTGACGTCACAGTTAGCCTCTTGCTGTCACGCTACTCCTCGAACGACAGCAGTGTAAGCATAAGAAATATACGGAATTTTAAACAATAGGATTGTAAAATGTGATTTATAAAGATATAAAATTCGTAAATAACTATTCAAATATTATATAATAATTATTTTATATACAAAACTAAACAAATTAAATAAGAAGACGAATTATAAATGGCCTAAATATACGAATAAACTTATGTTTTACTTTAAATTATTTATTGTTATTTAAATAATACAAGAAATAATAAAAATAATAATAACTTTAATAAATCTTTAGATCTGGAGCTAACATAATATAAAAATGAGAATAATTGAAACTAAAAATTAATGACAGACATAGGTACGCATATTATACATATACTCGTATTTAAAATAACCATTACTTTGGAATAAAATACATTTAGGTGTTCGCTATGTTTTTTGTTAAACTGCTTCTTATTACAAATTTGTTCTTTACAGTTTTTTCTATAATTATTTAGTAAAATGTTGCTGAATATCCCTAAAAAAATTTCATAACAACAAATTTGATGTTCTGCATGATATACATTCACCATATATTAAGAAACTTGTTTAGTTTCTAATATCTCTAATGTCAGGTATATAAGTTTAGGCGTGTTACCGTAATTGCTCCTGCACATTGGCACACAGAATTTTGTAACCATTTGTGTAGATTTTATAATTTGTTGAAAATGTAAACCGGCTCAACTAATATGACTTTGGGCCCAAACATTTATTATGAGCCATCAAAGGGTTTCGTAATTTATATCATTTCTCTACAAGAGTTTATATTATTTCCCTTTGACTGTAACTGTAAAGCCTTTCTACAATTTATAGTTAATTATATCGGAATTAATTAACTCTGATTCTGCACAATTGCTCCTAAAATTAAAATACGAGTAAGATCTGTTACTTTAAATATAAACGAAATTACTTTGCAAGATAATCTTCTTTGTAATATATTCCGTTCAATTTAACTCTTTGAGTGCCAGTGGGTCATATAAGTCCCAAATAAGTGTAGAAGATGCCCAGTGAAAAATAAATATAATACATATGTCCAGCCTTTGTCCGAGTAAGGTTATACATAGCCCTCAAACCCAAATACACCTATTTTCTACAAAATTTTCAAATAATTCTATATTCTAATTTTTATATTCCTACTTAGACAGGATGTCCGTTTTTCGAGGCTCACCACTGGGATCACGGAAAATATACATGGCGAGTCTGGGAAGACGCTCCCCCCTTTAACTTTTTTATTATAAATAATAGAATAAAATGGCTTATATAAAAGTTTTATTATTTTACATATACTATTTGATGGCAGATGTAGATATTTTTTATAAAGTCAGGTTTACAAGATACGACTATCAACTTTTATTTTTCAAGTGGTAACATATACAATTATTTTAATAAATAGAAACCGCCACTTTTTTCTCTTTTCAACGATGTATTATTTTTTATTAATGTCTTTGAAAAATTTCGAGAAAAATGAGATAATTTAGAAATATTAGAAATAATTTTTAAACAAATATTGTAGGTGGCTATGTGAAAATATTTCTAAATTATCTCATTTTTCTCGAAATTTTTCAAATACATTAATAAAAAAATAATACATCGTTGAAAAGAGAAAAAAATGGCGGTTTCTATTTTATTAAAATAATTATAGCTTGCCATTTAAAAAATAAATGTTGATAGTCGTATCTTGTAAACCTGACTTTATAAAAAATATCTACATCTGCCATCAAATAGTATATGTAAAATAATAAAGCTTTTATATGAACCATTATTACTTATAATAAAAAAGTTAAGGGGGGGGGGGCGTCTTCCCAGACTCACCCTCTATAAAATATCGAAGTCGGTTAAATTAGGGCAAAGTTGCCCCATTAGGAGACCATGTCACTAGATAAATACAATTATTGAAATTTTGCTGATTTTTATTTTTACTAAACTTTTAAATATGAAATAACATGGAATTTTGGTTTGCACTTCTTTAGGACACTTTTTTATTTTCTTTCAAACGACGATGCTCAAATTTTTTATCACTGTTACATTTTGATTTTCTTACCTTTTCAAGGATATATAACTTATTTATATTAATTTGTTTCAAACAGCAAAAATGCAAGGGCAAAAACATTACATTTGGCAATGAAATAAATGAAAGCAATTATAATATATTTAGTTTATTTTCAATGATAATTTCCTAGTTTAGTTCTCAAAATTTTATTCAGTTTAATTAGTTTTAATATTTTTATATGGACGTCATAGTAGGCTATGACCATATCGAAAACAAAATTTGAACAAATGAACATCAATGAGTTATAAGTACATTGCTGGAAACCGATCGTTCAAAAATAGATATTCAATTTAGAATCAACTAATTGAAATGCATTTATACACAAGTATAAAAAGTAGATTTTTGAAAATTTTACCCTAAGGTCGGTGTATATGAATTTGGGACACATAACTCAAAAATAGGTAATAATATCAGCAGTTTATTTTATGGACCAAATTAGAATCCGAAAGATTAAAATGTAAAATGTTACATGTTATATTCATTGCAAAAAATAATAACGTCAGAATATATATGTATACCTAGCTCTATTTTCATCAGACTTTCTTTTGTTTCTGTGTACCATTCTAACGATAGTGTTTTGTTTTTGCAGCCGATGTGGGGCAAACGTTACGGACCTGAAGAGGAATGGTCTCTAGCGGAAAGTAGCGACAACGAACCTCAGTACGATGACTATGGCGTCCTTCCATCTGGCGGAGAATTCGAAGACTTACTCGACGAGGACAAGCGCTCATGGAAATCTCTGAATGGCGGATGGGGCAAGCGCGCCACGCACGATTGGGGCAGTTTCAGAGGTCGAGAATACTAAATTAATTTATATTATTAATAATGTAATAATTAACACAAAAGTTATTGTTGAAATAAAGATCCAACAATGTATGCATTCCCAACTAGTTTTAGAAACATTGTAGTTTTATAAAAACAGAAGGAAATAGGTTGTAAATCTTGTTTTTTATGTCCTTACAGGATCTTGGGGTAAGCGTGACCCAGCGTGGAACAATCTTAAAGGTCTTTGGGGAAAACGAAGCATTCAAGACAGGATATCTTCATAAGCAGGTAAATAAAATATAAATAATCATTGAAATAATATTTAACAGGTATAACTCTTTCAGATTTTATTCTTCATATCAACTGTCTGTATTAAAATAAATGTATTTTTCATTTGTGTGCATTAACTATAATATTGTATTTATAAATATTCCAAACTCTGTACTGTATAATAATATAATAAGAAACTTATTTAAATTAATTATTAATTATTATTAAGTATGTAAATTTAAAGTTTATTTTAATTATGAAGATATACGAAGTGTAATAATTATTTTGATGAAATAAATATTTAGCATCAACTACGTTAAATATGTATTAATTATTGCAGTTCTATAAGTTTCTTTTGTTTTAATTTATATTATTTTTAAAATACATTTATTTTCTTTTAGTTTTTCAGCCTTTCCTCCATTTTTATTAGTTTTATATTACCATTTTATCAAGTTAAATGACAAATTATTGATTTTGATATATTTCCAACTTTTAATATTTTAAAATGACCTCTTTCTAATTATCCTCTGCCGTCTAGATGGCGTTAAAAAATACCTGTCTTGTTTTTTTTTGTTTTTAAATAATGATGTAATCTTTTAAACAATTTGAGATAAAGATTTTAATTTGTTACTAACAATAAAGTTCAAAAGGTAGAAAAACATTATCTAAGAAAACTCTTGGGAAGTTCAAAATTGTTTACATTCTCTGGCGCATGCGCACGTCACAGTCACGGAACAGTGCTGATGCCTCGCTGCCAAACAATCCAGTATGAGAGAAACTGTTGTGCTGTTGTGATCTGCTGTCATGTCGTCGACGTTTAAACTTGGTGATTTAGTATGGTATGTCCAGTTTTTATTAATTATATTCAGTTTATATATGATCTCATATAAGTATAGTGCTTTACTAGTGTTGGTATTTATTTTTAGGGCGAAAATGAAAGGATTTCCTCCATGGCCCGGCAGAGTAAGTAGAGAGGCGCCCATACATTCAACCCAAAACCTAACCGTTATTCTCCCTCCATCTAAAAAGCGCTTGCGCCAAGCGGGAACATCGCTTTTAGTAAAGAAACGTCAACAAAACTTATTTTACATGATTTTAACTAAATATTACAATTCTTGTAAGCAAATTATGTACAGTAGGCAAATAGTACCCCTATTATTAATTTAGCATGTTTTCTTTTTCAAAATTCTTGCTTGCCTCAAATTTTGCTGTCCTATTAAGTAATTGGGTAATGTTACAAGCAATTAACATGTAATTCTTGTACTTAACCTATAAGACCGAAATGCAATATGTTAATTATACTTTTGGACATTAGTTTATCTTATTTTCATCTTTATAGGTTGCAAATCCACCGCCTGATATTAAAAAGCCAGTGAAGAAAAATTTGGCGCTGCAGTGCATTTTCTTTTTTGGAACAAATAATTAGTAAGTACCTTTCATATTTACTGCATGCTTGGAATTTCGTGGAAAAAGTGCAACTACAATGAATAGCGATTATTACATCATTTATGTGTAAGTGAAAAGAGTACTCTTTATAGGTTATGTAGTGAATATAGAAATCAATTATTTAGATGAAATGGTCTTATTTATAATGTATCGTTTGTATTATTGTGTATATTATAGATGTACTTTTTCTACATTTTACTGATTCATATACATTTTGTACAAATTAATATTAAGAAGTTAAATAAGATAGTTTTTTTACTTTTCATTGATAAAATTACACACGCCCCCATTTTTAAATAGAGTAAATTATTAATATTTATTTAAAAAAATATTCATATAAGAAATATTTATTTTCACATTAAAACCTTATTAGAAATAACATAGTTTTAAAATATTAAACAAATAATAAAAATATAATATTAAGAATTTAAAAATTATGTATATCGCCCAAATTTTTTAACACTTCCGTAATGCATGTCTGCGCTGGCACATTTTCCCGCCTTTTTCATAATTGTATCAAGTGATGTATACGTACAGTCATTACGTAATAATTTTCTCATTTTGTAAACAAAGCTAATCTCAATGTAAAACTTTTGAGATAATGACCGTCCAAATTATTAATTTTAATAACTAAGCAATATTTTTTTAATGTATTTTTAAATTACTGATGAATCATCTCACCGGGTGGTTGACCTATTTATTTACTATTTTCTAAGAATTACTTGAGCAAATAATTATATAGTTCTTACCCTGTTTGTCATAGCCACCCGTGATGTTATATTTTACCCCCCACTATGGGCTCATTATGGCATAAGCTGTCTGACTTCACTGCGCCTGATTACCCTAAGAGCTAATGCTAGGCTAATCGCGCAATAATGAAGTGTTTTAAAAGCTAAAATAAATAAAGTTTCATATTTTTTTTTCTGTTTTTCATAAAAAAGACTAATGTATTTAAATAAAAATTTCTTAGATAAATGTTTGATATTATTTATTTTGAACGATTTTTCAGTAATATTTTATTTGAATTTTACATAAAAAATAATATAATCAGTTTTCTTAAATTGCTTTGGAATTATAACAATTTCAGAAATTAATAATATTTTTTGCAATGGTTTACTTTTGAACAATTTTTTTAATTTATTTATAACTTGATAATAATTATTTCCAATTTTCAAATCGCGCAAAAGTGACCCCGTGGTGCTCTCTCCACGATAGCTTCGAATGTCCATGAGGTGATGCCTGTTAAACGGTCTGCAAATAGAAGCAGATTGGCACACCCAAAAATGGGTACTAAGCATATATATTTAATATTTTTTTTATAAAATGAATATAGTTTTTTTTATTTACAGTAAAATTATCATCGAATAGAACAAATTTTTAGTACTAGGTTATGACTAAACGGTATTTGTATTTTTTTTTTGAAAATAATTTGGATAGAGCACTATAAAAAATATCGAATTAAATGAATAAGCATTTAATAGTTTTTTTTTCTTTTCTTACAATATGTATGTACTATTTTATGTCAAGAAAAGGTATGCGTTGTTAAAATTCGAATGGGATACCGGAAGAAGAAATAAAAAAATATGTAAATGCATCTATGTACAAAAAAATAGTCAAATTAATGTTAAATATTATTTTTATAATAATCAATTTCTTGACATATTTTGTGTCAATCAAAGATTAGTCTAGTTAAAATTTGGATGAAATACCGGAAATGAAAATGATGAAAATGTAAATGAATCTACGCATAAAAAAATTATTAATCAATGCTTGGTTTTATATACAAAATGTATTTCAAAATCCGGGATTTTGTATATGTATAATATATTCAAAATCTTGGTTTATAATTATAATCCTGGATAAAAATTTAATTCGCTTTTATAAAACCGAGCATTAGAGTTAAATTATTGGAAATATTTCATCTCAAGCAAAGGCGAACTTAGTTCAAATTTGGATAGGATACCGGATGTGAAAATTATCAAATTATAAATAAACTAAGAAAATCAGTTTCTTGTGAACTTCTTGAAATATTCTTAATAAAAAAATTTACTAAATAAATAATAATTTTTATACATCCAATTTCATATAATATTTTGTGTTAAGCACAGTTAGTTGCGGTTAACTACTGGATGGGCTACCGGAAATATATTTAAAATATATTATATCCAGTGGTGAGCATTATGATGGTCGTGCCGCTGGCGTTTGTTATATTTTCCATAATTTGCGAGCCCCCAATTCTTCTTGTTTACTTATATTTTTTCAAAAAAAAAAACGTTTTTTTCAAAGCATTTCCTTTACATATGTTGAGCGAAGGAGTAATACGGTAGCCTATCAAATTTTGAACAAAGTAATTTTTTCTTTTAAAATGTCAATTATTTCCCATATATTTTGTTGACATCTTTATAATGATACAATAAAATACTATAATATAATTTTGTAGAAGACCAAAGGGGATATCCGATTAGAGAAGAAAATATTTTTTAAACCAGTGGTTCTCAGGGTACAATACAATGTTATATTTTTTAAAATGGGATGATGTATATTTTTTGGCCCATTCGATAGTTTTTTTTTTTTTCTGAATTCAACCATGTTATTTTATATCTTTATAGTCGATGGAAAATAAGATCGTAGCGCCAAAATGGCTTCTAAAGGAACTAATGTTAAAGGGATAATTTGACATTTACTAATTTAATTTATGCATTACGTCTGTAATATAAAGAGATATTACATACCCAAACGCAAATATTAGGAACTTATTAGATAACACTTGTGTTTATACAGTCAAAGAAATGTCACTTGTATAAATTATCCCGTCAACTATAGTTCCTCAAAATACCACCAGATGTCATATTGCTTATTTCCTATCGCCTATAGGGCGCGAGCAGACACGTGACTCGAGCGACGTTGACGTGCTTGGAATCAGCTGATCTGTGTGCGCATGTCATTTTGACAAGAACAATGTCACGTTGACAATACCACTGTTTTGACTTATTTTGATTTTTAACTGCTTTAATGTTATTATTTTACAATTTTTAAGCAGTAAAACATGTGAAATTAAAAATAATAACATTTTAGCAGTTAAAAATCAAAATAACTCAAAACATTGGTCTTGTCAACGTGACATTGTTCTTGTCAAAATGACATGTGCACACAAATCAGCTGATTCCAGGCACGTCAAGGTCGCTCGAGTCACGTGACTGCTCGCGCCCTATAGGGCGCGAACAGACACGTGACTCAAAGGACCTTGACGTGCTTGGAATCAGCTGATTTGTGTGCGCATGTCATTTTGACAAGGACAATGTTACGTTGACAAGACCAATGTTTTGATTTATTTTGATTTTTAACTGCTAAAATATTATTTTTAATTTCATATGTTTTACTGCTTAAAAATTGTAAAATAATAACATTAAAGCAGTTCAAAATCAAAATAAATCAAAACATTAGTATTGTCAACGTGACATTGTTCTTGTCAAAATGACATGCTCACACAAATCAGCTGATTCCAAGCACGTCAAGGTCGCTCGAGTCACGTGTCTGCCCGCGCCCTATATAACAAAAATATTGAGAAATATTCAATTGAAATATAAATAAATTTATTTTTTATAATCATTTTTCAGTAGGCTATGTACGAAAAACAAAAACTTCTATTTTTCAATTTGAATTATGTAAGATATAAATCAAATAGAACACTATAGGGCTCGAGCAGACACGTGACTCGAGCGACATTGACGTGCTTGGAATCAGCTGATTTGTGTGCGCATGTCATTTAGGCAAGGACAATCTTACGTTGACAGGACCAATGTTTTGATTTATTTTAAATGTTATAATTTTTAATTTCATGTTTTACTGCTAAAAATTGTAAAATAATAACATTAAAGCAGTTCAAAATCAAAAATCAAAACAGAATTGTCAACGTGACAATGTTCTTGTCAAAATGGCATGCGCACACAAATCAGATGATTCCAAGCACGTCAAGGTCGCTCGAGTCACGTGTCTGTTCGCACCGTATTTATAACGTTTAACAAATATTTGTTTCATTTCAATTTAATATCAATTGTTTTTCATACATAGCCTACAAAGAAATAACTATAAAAATCAAATTTATTAAAATTTCAATTAAATTTTTCTCAATGTTTTTTATATAACGATATAAAATAATTACATGGTAGAAAAAAATATGCTATCGAATGGGCCTAAATATCATCCCATTTAAAAAATATATATGAATTTTGTTTGTAACTTGAGAACCACTGGTTTAAAAAAATATTTTCTTCTCTAATCGGATGTCCCCCTTGGTCTTCTATAAGATTGTCATGTCATTTCATTGCATCTTTAATAATATAGAAATATAATCATTTTTAACAAATGTAAATAATTTGTACTGCACCTTAAAAAAAATGTTTAAGTAAACCTCATTATATAAATATAATGAATTACCAAATTGTTTCTTTCCAGTGCCTACATAGAGGAAGCCAACATAAAGCCGTACTTCAAGTTTAAGAACGAACTGATCAACGCTAACAAGACATCTGGGTTTAAAGATGCCGTTTCTCAAATCGAAGAGTACATTCAAAATAAAGAGGTAATTATTTTGGCTCCCTGTAATATTAGGCTCAATTCACGATAATATGGAAATCTTTATTTACTTTAGAATTTAGATAATCTATTTGAAATTTATTTAAATGAATTTGTCAATAATTCATGTTCCTTTTAACAATTCGAAAAACAGTTAAATATTTATTTTCCATATAGTTTATTAAGAAAAATACATAGAAAACATGTACATTTTTTTGTTACTCTTGCAGTTTTACAATAAAATAAATATTTCCCCTTATATTTTTTAAAATTTGTTATACATTAATAGAATCGAGAAAAATGTCATTAAGAAATATGTGACGTCATCTGTGCGCGAAGTAACACAAGCAACGAGAGCGGAAGGTGTAGTCGTCTCTTTCGCTCTCAACGCTTTTATTTCTGCGCACCGATGACGTCACAGAAGTTTTTCTTGAATTCTTGTAATGACTGACAATTTTTAATAAATGCGTCTAGATTAAAAAATGTCACATACCCCATCATAAATTATTTATCTTAATGTTTAAAAGTTATTTGTAATGAATTTTTAATTTGTAAATAATGGTTTATGTTCATCACTTGCTGAAATAAAATTTTGTAATAAATACGATTATGAATGTGGAAGAGGCGAAAGTATTGTATTCCAGCAGGAATATGTGCTGAATTATTTTTTCTGCAGGACTAAATTAATAATAATAATATAATAAATAATTCTAAATAAAAATGACAGCATTATAAATTTCACTTTGATATAAGAATAATAAGAGAGAGAAACTAGATTATAATTATGTCGATCTTTTGTTTCAGATCTACCCTGACATAGACGATAATGACACCGATGCCGAGTTCAACAGGTTACGAGAACCGACGCCGGATAAGACGCCCAAAGAAAAAAAACCGCGAAAAGTGAGTGACATTTTCTTCATTTTCTTTTCACCTTATTCTGCTCATTTTTATTATGATAATATTTTATTTGTTATATTTTCATATTTAATATTGCATGTTATTTGTTATTTCAATTTTTTTTACCACTACAAAAAATTGTATTTTCTGTTTTGTTTCTTAAAAGATTTTTAGTGACATTTTGTTATTTGGGATTGGTATGACTGCACTAAATATACAAAATATCTTGGCAACAATACACTGTAGGGCGCGAGCAGACACGTGACTCGAGCGACCTTGACTTGCTTGGAATCAGCTGATTTGTGTGCGCATGTCATTTTGACAAGAACATTGTCAATTTGACAAGACCAATGTTTTGACTTATTTTGATTTTGAATTGCTAAAATGTTAATATTTTATAATTTTTAGGCCGTAAAACAAATATAATTAAAAATAATAACATTTTATCAATTAAAAATCAAAATAAGTCAAAACATTGGTCTTGTCAACATGACATTGTTCTTGTCAAAATGACATGCGCACACAAATCAGCTGATTCTAAGCACGTCAAGGTCCTTCGAGTCATGTGTCTGATTGTGCCCTATAAGCATTTTAACTATTCTGTCTAAAATTTCCCAATGAAAATCCGCGCCCGTTTCGAAATTCAAACTCATGCTGCAACTTACGTTTTAATATAATTAGACAATACGAAATTTGCCCACGACTGTGGACCAGTCATATTTTATTTTATTGAATATTAACCTATGAATCATATAAATGATAATTTATATGAATAGTTACGTCATTTTTATTTTAAAAATGGGGAATATAAAGAGCATAGTGTGTCATTTATGCAGAATCGCGTATTTCCCGCCTATTTCATGAAAACAGGCGTTCTACAACCAGTTGCTTGAAAAGCGCGGGAAATGTACTTTCATGATAAAGGAAGTACATTATTAAATCAAAGTAACGGTTCCACGCACAATAATTTAGTAATTTTATTGTTTAAAATAATATAGTTTTTCATTTTCAAATATTTACTCTAGAAATCAGGAACGATACAAAAAAAATAAATACGTATTTGATAATTCTTGTGTTGGCATCCAATTAACGCATGCGCAATAGTACTACATAAACCGCGTTAACCAACAAGTTGAATCGAAACATTCGCTGCATTTGCCGGTGTATAATATTAAACAAATATTTTGTTTTTGTATACTGAATTTTAGTTAATTGTTTATATAAGTTTAATTAAGTTAAACTCCTTAAAAATGAGTGCAAATGGATGTTTTACATTTGAAGATTTGGTTAATCTGTACAAAACAGATACGGTATGATTGTTTGGTTATTTTAATTAAGTATTATACCACATATCATTTTCATTATAATATATTCATAATTTTATGTGCCATTATGAACAAGTTCGTTACATTTTCATATGTCTAGCTATCAATCAGTAAGTAGCAACAACTATTCATTGTTTTAATAAGGAATCATATTTCGTTATTTTTGTTTGTTTATACATGATAAATCGCTGATAATCACTTATATTAGTTTATCTTTAATCTGGCAGATATATTTGAGTATTCCATATTACTAAACGAAATCTTGTGCAATATTTTATTTGAAATATCGATTCTGTTAAGATTTTGTTAGTAATAATGTGCATAAATTATATCAACATTCAGCTCATAGTAGTAGATATCAAGTATTAATATGGATATCGATCGATAATATTTGTTTCTTTTAAAATATGTGTAATTTGAATCACATGCAACGTTGTATTATTGTAATCAGCTATATTTTGGAAAGTAAATATTCATAGTCATTAACGATAATAATAATAATAATAATAAATCAATATATGCATTAAAGTTTTCATGTTTCTAAAGAGAGAAATATTATGTGTGTGTTCATCATTCAAAATTTAGGAGCGTTTTTGATCAAGTCATCAATGTTTTTGTTATTATAACAATACTGAAAGCGTCTGCAGATACCCATATCGTACAGCTGACTTTATTTGATAATGAGTAAGACATATTTGAAGACAACAGTTTCAGAACGACGATAAAATTTTCAATTTATTATTAACAGAGGAATCAAGTTTGTTGACATATAACAAAAAAATGAAATTTTTATTGTAAAATCCGTTTCTATTGGACAACGATTGTAACCAGTTGCTAAAAATTAACCACTTTGTTATATCATAGACCCGTTATTTTGTTACAAAAATAATTTTAAATTGTTGAATTTACATTCAAAAACTTGTAATTATGCAGATACTTTAATTATTACATTCTTTCGGCATATTAGAAGCAGCGAGGATTAGGAGAACATGTATGAATATGGACGAAATGAAAGAGATGTGTTTGAACTTTGAACATTAATATGCACTGAAAAAAGATTATAGCATGATTAAAATATAGGTTTTGCTATCCGCTATCCCATATTGTACTGTTTAGGTACAAGACGAAATAAATGTATATGGATAAGAATATGGTTTCTGCCAACTTACACAAAGAATAATATAGGTAGGATGTGATTAAAATTTTAGGTTTGTGTTAACACACATTGAACCAAGAGTAGGAGTTATTGTTAGGTAAATAAATAAATATATCATGACGGTATACTACCCATTGCTGGGTGTGCAAATCTGTTTTGTGCGCAGATTTCGGTAATGATGATAACATATATGTACCGTGCGTGCACTCATTGCTGGCGTGGAGAGTGCACCACAGGGGTCAATTTTGTGCCGTTAAAATTCGAAATATTTGGCGTCGGTCGGGATCGGACCCGGTTCCCCAGATTCGCGACCTTGTTAGGGATGTTCCGAATATAAAAAACATGTATTCGCGAATTCAAATACAAATATTTTTTCATGCTATTGGCGAATACAAATACAAATATTATTTTTACTCACGGCTGCCCTATATGTAAGGATTGTGCTAAAAATCGTATAATGAAATTTTGAAAACAAAAACGTTTCAAGGTCCCTAAAATCAATTTTTGATATTCTCACGATGATGTCTGTAATGAATATGTGTATGTATATGCGAATGAATCTAGTGTTCTCTAATTCATTTTCAATCCGAAAATTTTGAATACTTGCATTTCTACTCAATACTAAAATGGAAACACGCTACCCGTTAGTGCTGTGCTACTAAAAAAATCCCACAAGGAATTTTGTTTTTTCCCAGGAAAATTCCTTCAATTACGATTTGCGGGAAAAATAACTAGCTATTTTTTTAAATTTTAATATTACACCTTTACGCCTGTTCTTTTGCTTTTGCATGTTTGTGCCTGTCCGCTACCTACTCCTATTCCGTGAACAAATATTGTGGTGCTTCGCAACATTTGAAAATTTCTCGGGAAATTTCCAAATAATAAAATAAAAATTCCTCATTATTCAATTTCGGGAATTGGTCGATCGGAAACCAGAAGTGGCACGTATTAAAGCTCTAAATAATTTTTCTTGGAAAATGTCTTTGTTTTGAATATCATTTGTTCGTGATTTATATTACTACACAAAATAAATATTAATGAATTTTCTACAAGTTTGGGATATTTTGACTTGGAACTTAATTTCTTAATAAAGATAGGATTCCAAAAGTTTTAATAAAAAATATTTTTGTTGAAAGAAATTAAACAATTTTTGAAAATTTAATAGTTTCTTTTTGTTAAATTATTTTACAGCCCAAGCCAAAATTACTTGGTTTATTATTGTATTGTATTCGTGCATAAGAAGAGAATATCCTTCGTCCTAGTTTATGCCGGGCGATGCATCAGGCCTGTGATATTCAAATTTGACTATTTATATGGTTTTAACAAGTGCTCAGCATAGTCACTCCATGTGGTCCGGATGCGGTATTTCGCTACCGAAAATCGGTCACTTTTTGTAAGGAGTGAGAAATATTTGTTGTAATGTATTATATATTGTGTATTTTTAATTATTTATGTACATTATATATGGTTTGGAAACGAGTAATAATAATTCGTGTATACGACTTAAATTTAACGAATACGGTTCGGAATACGAATACATAAAAATTGGCGAATATCCGCTAAAACGAATACGAATATTCGGAACATCCCTAATTCTTGTATGAATGTGGATGAGGCGAAGGAAATATATTCAGATAAGAAGATATGGAGGGATGATTATGGCTTTGTGCCAATCCACATTGCACAAAGAACAGTGTAGTTTGTATGCGATAAAGGAAATACGTTTAGATAGATCAGAATTTTTGATAAAGGATTACTATAGGCCGCGAGCATACAGGTGATTCGAGCGACCTTGAAGTGCTTGGAATCAGCTGATTTGTGTGCGCTTGTCACTGACAACAACAATGTCACTTTGACAGCAACAATGTTTTGACAACTTTTAATTTTGAAAGTTATCAATTTCATGTGTTTTACTGCCTGAAAATTATAAAATAACTTTTTAGCCGCTCAAAATCAGAATAAGTCAATACATTGTTCTTGAAAAGTGGCATTGTTCTTGTCAAAGTGACAAGCGCACACAAATTAGCTGATTCCGATCACTTCAAGGTCGCTCGAGTCACATGTCTGCACGCGGCCTATTGACGCACGACTCAAATCACCGATCGTGGCATCAAATCAAATTGGTGGACGAAAAACAGATGTCGATTAATAGCTAATGTTGTTTTGTGATTACATTTGTCTTGCCAAATATGAAGAGTAGATTTATTTCGTATCGCGAAATTCTAATTTTTTTTTGAGAAATACACCCGAATTTTAGAAATATTATAAACTTGGTATTTGTCTTTCACTAGTTCTAATTTTCCCACTATAGATGTCTCATGCTTAATTTGAGTAGCATGGGTTTGTGCCAATGTATGCATAATTTAATTTTATATTAATAACCAAAAAATACCTTGTGTTCGAGTGGTTAAGAACCCAAATTAAGCTTGCACCATCAAAATGCAAGTGATATAGGGCTGTTGCAATAATTGTTATATGGCTTCTAAGTACTAAATTTTAAAAGATATTTTTCTTTAAAGAGCCTCACATTTGAAAATATCACGAAATATCCATTAGATATTTTACAATTATTGAAATTTGTGGAAAATTATGAAAGTCACGTGACGTCAGAGCACCTACAGTTCAACATGTGACAAACTATCGCCTACTTTTATTTATATAAATAACGTAAACTGTTTTCCTATTGGCTATGAATGACGTATTGTATGAGCTCCGACGTCACAAGCGTGGGGGGTTGTTTTCATGATTATTTCTGGCGCCAATCTTTTTATTTAATTATTTACAAAAGTAACAATAATTTAATATTTTTATATTACTATGAAAAATATTGCATAAACTTTCATTTAAAATACTTTTTTAAAAATGTGAAACCGGCTCATTGTCATTGAAGAAGTTACATAATTATATTTTGATATTAATTAATTAAATGCTTTAATTTATATTTAGCAGATATAACTCTCGCAACAGCGCCAGTTTTAAATAGCCAAAATTACATTGGGTAAACTTGTCTCTTGTCTCCAATTTCAGCCAATCAGAGAGGTCAAAACTATTCCCTATGCTCTGCAATACTGAATGGCTTAAATGGAATAAGATTTAAACATAAACTGAGTAATGTGTGTGTTATTATTTATTAATTAATGGGGCTCACATTGCATGGCTCTGTGCGTTAAGATTACCGGTTGTAATTTGGACGACTCGGGTTCGATTCCGACTGACGTCAAACTTGAAAATTATTTACAAATGTCAAATAGCACAAAACTCTCCACGACATCTTTGAGGGGTGAGGTAACATCTGGTAAACGTTCTCAATGATACAGATATATCATCATTACTGAAATCTGTGAATAATTGACACTGTATCAACCATTTCTTCATTTGTGTAATGCGCTTGGGCCATAATTGTTATAACAAAAAATTGATTGTTATTGTCACATTAAATAACAAAACTAATATATACTGTATCTCGTTTAAGATTGCAGTGTTGCGAAGATACGAGCAGTTTGATCTTGTTTTCTGATTGGATAATACTAAGATCAAACTGCTCCTATTTTCACACCACTGCAATCTTAAACCAGATACAGTATAGGTGTAATTACTTTTCTCTGTTTTGGAATTGGAATGTCTAATTCTAGCACTCATATTAATGTTAGAAAGAGCTTCATTCTTAAACGATTTTTGGTGATATTTTGTTATTTGAGATTGTCATGACTGCAATAAACACACTAAATATCCAGGCAACGTACAGAATAAAAAGCACAAATCATTTTCACCAACCTAATAATTATACAAAAAAAAATCTTAATGGAAATTGTCATTTTTATAAAAAAATAATGTAAATGAAAGCCTCAACAGAGAAAATAGTATAAAACAAACGTTGCAGAAAGTAATTCAAGCACTCGTTCGTTCACCCTCCCCCTTCCCACTCGCCGCTGCGCGCTCGTGAGCAAATTTGTCACTCGTGCTAGAATACGTTGCCTTCTTCTGTAACTTATGTTTTAATATACTATTCTTTTATTTTAAGGCAATAATATTATTTTCATAGCTTGCTGTTTTAATTTTCATGTAATTTTGTTAATAAAATAAATGGTCGCCATTTTGAAATGGTTGAAGTAAACCTATGATATTTTGGTATCGTTGTTAAGTTAATTTTATGATATTCTGAAAAAAATAACGATTCTCTATGCTAGATTTAAAGTTGAACACATTTCCGCTAAAACCGGATGTGATACAAAATTCTTACTAGAATCAACTTATGAGCCCGTTTGTATTGTTAAACTTTGCTTAGTAACATTTTTTTCTATCTTTCAAAATATTGTTGGTACCAAACTTACGCCGATCACCCTGTATTTGAATTTAACTATACATTGTTCCATTTAAGCCATTCAGTATTGCAGAGAATAGGGAAAAGTTTTGACCGCTCTGATTGGCTGAAATTGGAGACAAGAGACAAGTTTACCCAATGTAATTTCGGCTACTTAAAACTGGCGCTGATGCGAGCGACATCTGCTGAATGGCTTAAATGGAACATAGTATAAGTAATAATATTATTATTAATGATTTTTTACGCCCCAAAGTTTTAATATATATTTTTTTATTATATTTGAAGGACACCGGAACAAAGCGCGCTGGCAGCGCAATCAAAGCAGCTCCAGCGAAAAAAAACCGCTCATCGTTGAACATTGATACCTCACCGCCTTCAATATCCTCCAACCACGTTACCGCGTCCCGCAAGAACTACGAAGTGATTCTTCAGCGGCCGAACGCTGCTGAGATCGTCAGACAGGTAAAGGTTGTTAAATTTTTATTAATAATCATCCAATACTAATGTATGTTTTCGGTGTTTAATGTTTCAGGAACCAACTCCCCTGGATCTGGAGAGCATAACGAACACGCTGAAAGAGAAAGAGATCTCACCTTCCAAGCTCAAGTTTGGTTTCCTGGGGCTTGGTATCATGGGAACGGGGATAGTGAAGAACTTAATCAATTCTGGACATACGGTCATCGTTTGGAACAGGACGCCTTCAAAGGTAAGATTTTATTTTTTGTTTAAATAATTTTATTCATTTTTCATTTCTGTTACCGATTAATATTTTGTCAACTCTTTATTTATTATTAAACTCACAGTACATTATTTAAAAATTATATTATTATAAGACTTACAAACATATTAGCTAGCTGTTATTTTGGGGGCACCATGTATCAAAAATGGAGAGTGCGCTATCTGTTTTTTTTTTTTTTTTTTTTTTTTTTTTTTTTTTTTTTTTTTTTTTTTTTTCGTTATTAATGAATAACAATATATTACATAGCGAGCCAGGAAATGCTCCATTACAGCCGAATGCTAAGTTAGATTATCGAGATCAGTTATGAGCGCGAGGCTGTAATAAGCTTCCCGCAAGATGTGTATATTATTTTATTCATCATCGAATCATTCATTTTTAAGCATTAAATTTATTAACAGTTTTTGTTACTTTAACATAACTCCGTTCGTTGAACAGAGACAAGTTATTATATTGGTCAAAAGAGGATAATTTTGGAGGCGAACCAATAGAATGAATTGTTTCCGTTTAAGAATTAGTTCCACATTCTCTCGTTTCAGCGAACGGAGTATAGGGCGCGAGCAGACACGTGACTCGAGCAACCTAGACGTGTTTAGAATCAGCTGATGTGTGTGCGCATGTCATTTTGACAAGAACAATGTCAATTTGATTAAACCAATGTTTTGACTTATTTTGATTTTAAACTTAAATTGTTAATATTATACAAATTTCGAGCAGCAAAACACAAACTTAAAAATAGTATTATTTTATATTCAAGATTAAAATAAGTCAAAATATTGGTTCTGTCAAAGTGACATTGTTCTTGTCAAAATGACATGTACACACACATCAGCTGATGCTAAACAACTGACTCGAGCGACCTTGAAGTCTTGGAATCAGCTGATTTGCAAGAACAATGTCACTTTGACAAGACCAATGTTTTGACTTATTTAAATTTTGAACTGTTGAGAAGTTATTATTTTTAATTTCATGTGTTTTACTGCCTGAAAATTGTATAATAGTAACATATTAGCAAAATCAAAATAAGTCAAAACATTGGTTTTGTCATAGTGACATTGTTGTCAAAATTACTTGCGCACACAAATCAGCTGATTCCAAGCACGTCAAGAACGCTCGAGTCACGTGTCTGTTCGCGCCCTATAACAGTAAAATATTTATAGATTCTGGACTTTATTACAATTTGTATTGTCAAAATGGCAATGTCATTTTAACGTTAAAAAGTGACATTTAGCTAGCCGAATTTTTTTAGAATCATACAGGAAATAAATATTCTCTAACTCAAAATGAGTGTGCGGGTAATAGATTGTTCCCGCACTAATACAGGATATAATTAATATACATAAGATTTTTTGTTATGAAAACGACATAGATCCTCAATTTAACAGATCTCTTTCTCTGCACATAGTAAGCAAAATGGCGCCTGCAACTGCTAGCTGGGCTGTCAAACGGAACGTCAAAAATATTGCAGTCATTAAATATCTGTATTCTCGGTGAAAATTTACATCGTTTGACATTTTATCTGCAATATTTAACTTTTTTTGAGAAGTTTTTTTTAAATTTGTCAAATAATTTCCTCACATTTTTACATATAAATTTTGAAAAAAAAAAAACAAACGCCATGGATTTCATATGACAAGCCCGTAACCATGACTCCCGCAATTTGTTGGCTATGTGCAGATCCCATTACGCATATTTTCTTTCTTTTAATTGAAAAGGACTATTGTCATTATAGCCTAAAATTACCAAGTATAGCTTCCCAACTAATAGAGATATCGCATCATATGATATGTCAAAAATTTCGAATACATTGTGTAATTTTTTTCATATTTTTGTGTAAGATTGTAGAAAAAAATATTGTTAAACTTGCGCAAAACGTGTTTCTGTAACTCTTTTCGGGAACTTACATTCGTTTCAAAATCATTAATTTCCCGCACTTGTTACAAAAATAACTATTCTAGCTAGCAGGAAAGTGAAGTAAACAATGACTCACTTCCCAACTGTTTTGAAGGTTAGATTCACACATATAACCGATTGGGAGTAAAAAATATTTCTCACTGATTTATACCCGTTTCTGGGTGTACCAGTCATCTTTGCTCTGGCTTGTATAACGAATATTCGTAACTTGTAAACTGTTGTGGAGAGTTACTTTTTTGCTATAAATCAAAATAATAATTCACCATACTCATTTTGAAACTCAAATTATTTAAACTACATCCAGTTACTTGGTCTAATTATTCACAGGTCCTGTGTTACAAATAAAATAATATTATTTACAGAGAATTTATTTAATTTTCTTGATCTTTGATTTAAAAAAATGTGAAATTATACTTTTTAATATATTCTTCATTCGGGAATTGTTAATATAATTAACAATAGAAACAAAAGTAGATTGTTCACGCTTTTGTTTTTGAAATGCATAATTTGATGTACAGAAATATCTTCACTAGTTTATGATTTCATCACATAAAAATTAATTGTTAATGCAAACTAATCACATCACTATTATATGTATATTCCAATATTTTTTTAGAACACAATTTCTATTCTTCATTTCTATTACAATCAATAATTGTATTCATTAACACTACTTAAATAAATAAACTTTTATTATACCAAAGGCGGGCAGGGCAAAACTAATTTATTATAAACTGGGACTGTCACCAAACTATTTTCTATAATCATATATACAATATTTATATGAGCGGGTCGCTATAAAACTACAAATTTCCACATACAATTCTCTTGTAGAAGCTACAATTTGACAGCACTCTATATAAATTATTATCCGCTTATAATTCCTGTCTTTTATATCTTACAATAGTCATTATAATTCTCATACATTAGTGAAAATGACAGATGTAGAAGTAGAACAATAATATTTATCGATTTTACCATATCAAAATTTTTTCAGTAATATTAACAAGATATTTTACTGAAACACTTTAAATTTCATCCAAAATAAATAAGATAAACATTAAAATATTTTTAAGACTATATATTTTTTCATATTTTAAAATATAAAAGGTGTTAACATTTAATTTTGTTTGTATATAAATAACAAAATATTTTAAAATTGTGTTATCAAAACTAAAAAAAAAATCATAGGGAACAATAATTTTTAAAAAATTTCTAGACATGTAAAACAATTTAATCATTACTTCCGTAAACATTTGATGAGTTTCTTCTATTTTGTTTTTATCTTGCGCCTTTTAATCCGTCGGTCAGTGTGATAGGAAAAGTCAAAATAACGAGAACTCATCCCACTTCCTGATTTGAGATTCAACAGGTGGTCGGTTATTGCATTGCAATGTTGAAGGGAATTCCTTGTATGTAAACTGGTTCATTTAAAAATACGATCATCCAGGATTCAGTAGAAGAAATAGTTGTAATTGTTGTAGAAAATTTGTGCGCCGCATTGTTGAAATTTTTCTGAAAAAATATGATTGTTATTCGTAATTGAAAATATCAAATTTCATATTTGTTATATTTTAAATTAAGTGATATTAGTATAAATTTTGTGTTTGGTTGAATGAAACTTTTTATGCAAATTTTAAAAATTTTAAGTTTCTAATAATTTTATTAGTTTAATAATTAATCGCTAATTAGAGGTTTAATGAGTAGTAATTTTGTTTATTTAGAAGAAAACGGAAATATGTTTTAAATATTCATTGATTGTACATTTATAAAATTATATTTTTTACAATAAATAAATTGGTTTCTTATCAATTTTCTGGAAAAAAATATTCTTACATTTATTGCGTATTAATTTCGTTTTTTTAAAAAAATATGTTGAACACAAATTTGTTGTGATTTTGAAAACACAAAATTTTTAAATTATTATTTTCAAATTTACCGATTTATTCGATAAATAATGATCCACAATTATTTCATTGTTCAAAAGTGTTCTACGTTAAACACTGTTTATTTTTGTTATTGTGGTTACTAGAATAACAAAAATATTGAATTAATGTTTTCAAATTTGCCGATTTTTATCGACAAATGATCCAAAATGCGCCGGATTTTATTTGAAGAGAATTACAGGCACAACAAAATTTGAACAACAATACTCACAACAATGAGATTCCACTAAAATTCAACATTTATTTAAATTGACACTCAACAATGCCAACTAATAGCACTCATTGAAAGTAATTTGTTTATATGTTTACAACAATTATGCAACAATTGATTAACGTCTCAACTCTCAACAATTACCAACAACAAAACTAAACAAATTTCTTCTTGCTGTTGAAGCTGTCACAACACCGCAAAGTCTGAAACTGAATGAAATAGCACGAATAGGGGGGCATGGCATGAACCACGTTGGATTTGCTCTGTAGAGTCCGCGCGAGAACGAAAATCGTTCGTCGGTAGGATCTCAGCGTGCCGTGAACATTTTCAAGCAAAACAAGCTCACATCGAGCGAGCTGATTAAACGCGACGGGAGCCAGGGGCAAGAGGGAAAAGCGATAACAGTTGACTGTTGGACGATTCCACTGCGGTAAACTAGGGGAGGCCGGCAGAAATACACAACGATCGAAATGTTTTCTCTTCGAGGAATGGAATTGTTTTATATTTTGCTTTGATTTTTTAATGTCGGCATTTGTTATAGACGGTTTATTACTTATAATAAGTCTGCGAATTGATAATGGTATTCTTTACACTCAAAATGTAGGCAATTTATATGAAAAGTAACAAAAATCATGAAAATGTTATTCTTTATAATATTTTGAATGAGAATGATATATATGATGACTATATTATTTTCAACAAAAACACAAGTGATGTATTAGTTTTATTTAAAATTTATGTAGACAGTCTACAAAATCTGCGTAACAAATGTTTTGTCTGCCATTAAATCAGATCAATAAACGATGTACTATTTTTAGATTCTGTTACAAAAAAATTAATTAAATGATATAATAGAAACGAAATGTTATTTTAAGAATGAAAGCTTGAATTTCCCGAAATTTTGTATAGGAAAAATATACATCTACAATATTTCTTGTCACCAACGCTTATGTATAGAAACCGGCAAACAAAGAACAAAGGCAGCTGTGCTAGCTCGCTAGGCGTGCTTTCTATGGAAAAGATTTGGTCGACGGGAGCGCACTCACTTAGCAGAAATTACAAACAAAAATCCTAAAACGTTTGGCTGTACGCCAGATGGCACACCGACGAGGGAAATTTAAATGTATGAATTTTTTCAGTGTGAAAGTTTCAAAGCCATCGGAGTAGAAGTGATGCAGACACCGTGTGATGTTGTTCAAGCAGCTGACATTACATTCTCATGTGTGGCAGATCCTCAGGCTTCCAAAGACGTACGTAAAATACAATTAGAATTATAACATATGTAACAAAAGATTTGAGAAAAAATTAGTCCTCTTCAACAAATAGAAATAATTATTTTACTGAAAGATTGATTCAAGGGGTTGTTCCTATAAACTAAGAAGATAGGAAATCTATTTTTACGACACTGATAAGCCTAGGGGATCATTATCTTCAATGCGATGCAGTTTCTAATACCATGGGGTCTCGTGGCCGCGTGCCTGAGTGTCAGGTCGCTAATCTGGGGAACCGGGTTCGATCCCGACCGACGCCAAATATTTCCAATTTTAAATGCCACAAAATTGACCTCTGTGGTGCACTCTCCACGCCAGCAATGAGTGCCTGTGAGGTGACGCCTGGTAAGCGCCCGCACGGTGCAAATATATCATCATTACCGATATCTGTGTACAAAGCAGATTGGCACACCCAGGAATGGGTAATAAGCCGTGATGATATATTTATTTATTTTTATTTTATTTCTAATACCTTGTCTCTGGACGATGTTAAATCAATTTCTCGGATAATCAGAAATATTCTTATCTGTAACTGTTGTTCGTTTTGGTATTCCCAGCAATTATTGTATAGTTTCTGCTAATGCTCAGAGGTCTTCAATCAGTCGTGTCTGAGAAACATATGGGTGAATACACTCTCTGTTTTCTATAAAATGTTGGGTTTTCAATGTTCTGCAGCATCTTGAAATGGGGACTTGTAGTTTTAACGTCACCCGCGGCGGACCTCCACACAATTTAGAAAAGGACATTTTTTTTTAGAAAAAGCGAGGTTATATGCCGTGGCCTAGTCCCCTTCGGTACTTTTTCTCGTTGATCCTATCATTTGTTTGTTATTTAGTCAGCTAACTTTGGTTATGTTATTTTGTGTAAACTATTATTCACGAAAGATGACTATTCAAGGTCATTTGTGAGCCGTCTGATATAATATTACTTGCAGATAACTTCATTGCATTTCATATGCATAGGCGTACAACATGAAATATTTATTATCATTTCAACAGAAAAAATAAGAGTAATTAATTTGAAAATTATGTTTCTTTCTAAATAATGCCTTTCTGAAAGATTTATGTTCTTCACTTATGTTTTTGCAAAATACAAAAACGTAGACAACTTATAAACCGAGGAATAATAATTTGATTTAAACGTCAACGCCACTGGGTAAATATTAGCACAGAGGGCAGTGTAGTAGATAATTAGGTATCTATAATTCTACGACATACGTCATTATTATTTATAGTGTGTTAAAAAGTAATGCCACTATTAACGTATATCTGTCACACCACATAAATTAAATAGGCATAGGCCAAATAATCTTTCTCTTTCTAATACAAAATGTTGCTAAGCTACTGCTGTAAAGTGATGTGTATTCTTTCTTCGAAAGAATGACCTTGAATAGTCATCTTTCGTGAATAATAGTGTAGCGCCTATTATTAATTATCTCTTGTAGTAAAGTGTAATGATCCTTGGAATATGACTGAAAAACCAAGTTCACAAATAAATAATGAGTTTAACACAAAATTATTACCAGGGGCATGATTTGTGTTTAAAAACATTGAAGACTATTCCGTCTTACAGTTGAAAAGATGGTTTGAAGAAAAGTGGAAATAAACTCGTGGTGAATTACGTGATAAATGTCAAATTGTAGAGCTAAATCTTGCTCACTAGATAACTACTTTTAAAATAATTTTTCACTCACTAGATGGCCACCGAATTTTCTTATTAACTGTCTAGATGGCGTCCGAAAAATTTAAATGGGGACATGAAATTGACGTCACACCACACACATTTTCCCCTCCAGTACTACATGTCTCTAGAAGAAAACGGCAGGCTCGAAGGAAGAGATAGTTTTGTATTACCATGGCCTCTATTGTCTTTCAACGTATTGTCCTAATCTGATTTGATATTTGCTGTTTAATTTTACGGTATTGTTCGACGTATGAATGGGTAATCAGTTTTGTTATAATAATGATTTGTTAGTTGATAATAAATTCTAAAAAAAATAATATTACCGAAACACAAAATTATCCAACTCATTTAAATACTGTTTTAGATTCTATCTAAGAGGTCATGGTAGTGCTTTGCTGTCTCGTTCTTCGAGCTTGTCGTTTTTGTCTAAAAGATTACTTTAGAACTCAGTAGATGGCAGCAGTAAAATTCTAAAATCATAAGTCCCCATTCGCTCAAGCTGGGCCAGTGTCTATTTGATTGCATTATTTCTTTTTCGTAATTTTGTCATTTCTAGCCAAAGTTTCATTAACAAAACATCTTTAAAATTCTAAATCGTCGAGTTAATTTGCGCGATGACGTTCTAATTTTGTCTTGTACACTTTCCCTTTTGGGTCGGTAAATAATCGTCTGTTCAATATTTTGATCTCCAAAAACGTTAACAATTTAACGTTTTGGCTATTTGTCCAACTAAGTTGTATAACTACTTTCAAAACTACTATTATGTCCAGGGACGACTAGAATAGACCTTATTTCGTAATAAAAGCTGGAGCGTAATTTTTTTCTCAAAACTTGTGTTTCATACGTTAGAACAAGAAATAATTATTTTCAAATTAGATGGTGTTTGGAAACTGCGGAGTCCTCCAAGCAGACAGCATGTCGTCGTCAAAGGGCTACGTAGAAATCACAGGCATCGATGCAGAGACATCACAAGACATAGCAGACGCAATCAATACGAAAGGAGGGCGATATTTAGAGGCACAAGTACAGGGTAGCAAAAACCAAGCGGAAGAAGGCACGCTTGTAATATTAGCAGCAGGTGACAAAACACTCTTCGACGACTGCCAGAGCTGTTTTACAGCAATGGGAAAACATTCTTTCTACCTCGGAGAAGTGGGTAACGCCTCCCAGATGAATCTGGTGCTTCAGCTCATGAACGGAATAGCTATTGCTGGCGTGGCTGAAGGCATGGCTTTGGCAGACAGAGCCGGTTTACAAATAAAAGACGTAGTTGAAGTGCTTAAACTCACCACTTTAGCCTGTCCCACAATCCTAGAAAAATCCGAATCTATAATAGCGGGTAGTTACACCACGCATCATCCACTGATGCACATGCAAAAAGATTTAAAACTTTCTTTAGAAATGGGGGATCACTTACAGCAACCTTTACCCTTAACAGCCACCGCAAATGAAGTGTTCAAACATGCGAAACGTTTGGGGTACTCTGATTTTGACACATCGGCAGTTTACATCCGAGCTAGGTTCTGAATTAATTTTATGTTATTTAGAATTGATATCAAAGTACTGATACAAGCACAGTGCAAACTGAACATCTACCTGAACTATCGAAGTGCAATTGTGCAAGTTTCGTTTAATTGCGAATCTATCTTATTTTGTATTTTAAAACATTTATGACATCAACTTCAATATTGCATCAGTTGGGAAATCGTGTTATACGAATTGGTTATATTGTTTTGTTTAACGAGTTGTTTTTGGTCTTGCTTTTAAGTTTTAAAACATATCAATTTTTTGTACTTTTAAGCTACTGTACCAAATAAATTTATATTAAATATGTATTATTATTATGTAGAAAATATCTAGATGTGAATTGTGTCTCATGTTTGAGTATTTTCGTGACGACTTGGCGCAATGTTGAATTTAATGTTTTTTATTTAGCGTAGAGAAATATCAGTTAACATTTTAAGTAACAAAAACCATGTAACGTTACATGTTAATTATAAAGTACCTATAATAATTTTGTTTCAGATTATAATAATTAATACACATTTTAGTGCCTAACATCTTTCTTTTTCATTTTTTCGTATGTACGTTTTTGTAAGTAATTAAAAGGACGTTTCTTTAAGTTCTGGCTTTATTATTCTTTTAAGTTCGATAACGAACTAGGTATTGATTATTTAAAAATTTATGTACAAAGTAAACAAAATTACAACAATAAAAAATTTGTACCAACCGACATTGATTATCTTGTCATTTCATTTTATTTATGAATGTGTATATAAACGTGATTTTAATTTAGAACAGCATATAATTGATGTCTATTTCTGTACCGCTAAATATACCTTTGTAATATCACCTATGATATATTTCAGGGAAGAATGAAAAAAGTTAAAATCGTTGCTTAACAACCATTTGTTTATGAATTAAAACAGCAGTTGCTAGGCAACATAGATGAAATAATTGAATCGTCTAGTTTCAAAACCAGACAATTCAATTTTTGGCCAACGGATTCGTCTTCTCATTCTCCACGCAGAGGCATAAACCTCCTATGGCCGATATGGTAGCCATAGGCGCCTTAATGAAAAGGCGCGAAAATGGATTAAATTGCGATTGATATTGTGATTGAATTTTGAATTAAATGCTATACTTTCTCAATCGACTGTACTCAACATAGTGTCCCGCATAATATAAATCTAGACATGTAAGCGTAAACATCTCAACTTCCCCTTCTCTTGTTGCATTGTACTTGGGCCGGCGAACAGATGCACTATACACAATTTTGTGAGTTTCGGATTATATCATCTCTGCGGCTATATATTTTTATTACAGGCGTTTTCTATTATGTCTAGATCTTTTTATTTTACATCCATGAACTTATAAAAGGCGCCAGCAAATCAAAATTAGCCAATCAGAAAAGCGGTTGAAAGTCACGACTCATTCGATTTTGTTAACTATCAAATATTTATAATAATTAAACAATTACAGAGTGTGGGGGCAAACAGTACAATTTAAAAAATCCATTGGTTTAAAGCCGAATGAAAAACTTAAAGATGTTAATAGAATAATTATTTGGAATCCAATCTAATTGTTGAAACCTTAGGATCCAGGCGAAATTTATTTAAACGAAGAAAGAATGGACCTTTTCAATTTAACGGCTATCTCTTTCTATCGCTGCAAATAGTAAGAAAATGGCGCGAACAACTGCAAGTTGGGCTGTCAAAAATATTACAGTCACTAAAATACCTGTGTTCTTAGTGAAAATTTGCATCGTTACACATTTTAACTTCAATAAAAAGCTTTTGTAATTTATTTCGATAAGATTTTTTAAAGATATCTGAGATATTCTCAAATTTTACGTCTAATTTTTTTAGAAACGAACGCCATAGATCTCATTTGTTCTTACTATGCGCAGATCCCCATTGCGCATACCTTCTATCTTTTTAAATTGAAAAGGTCCATTGTGAAAAATTCATGAATCTCACTGGAATTCGAACCCAGAGCCTTTCAATTAGAAACCCAGCGAGGTCCATGAATTTTTCTTCATTTAAATAAATTTGTCCTGGACCCTAAAGCCCATATCTACGATTTAAAGATGTTAATGTTCAATAGGAAAAACATTAAAAAATAAATGATCTTTCACAGGACGCTAATAACGTTAAAGAGGATTCTGTATGCAATATTAATTTGTAGGAAAGTTGATGAGATCCCCGATCTGATACTGATTGTCCTTCAATTTTTGAGAATGTAATTTGATTCTTTTTGTAATATAATGGAATAATCCCCTAATGTTTTCTTATAAATTCAAAATAGAAGTTTAGGAAGAAAGTTCAATTAAATCAGATACTGAACCCGAAATATAAGTTCAAAATCAAAACTCGACATTAATTTTTTAAATTTAAATTTAGTTTTTTTTTATTAAACAAACTAGTTTTTGGTTCATTATCATCAACATTTGGAATATATCAAAACAGATTTCCCAAATGTTGATCAAAGTGGATTTGTCGGGTTTTGAAACTAGACGATTCATTTCATTTCACCTATGATATCATATTTCAGGGAAGAATGAAAAAAGTGAAAATCGTTGCATAGCAACCATTTGTTTATGAATTAGAACAGCAGTTGCTAGGCAGCATAGATGAAATAATGGTACGTCGTAACAACAAAGTGGTATACAACGCGAATCAAGTATTCATTACTTCTTTAACAGGTTGCAGTTCCTATTGTTATTTTTCAGTGACCATGAAATGGTACGGCAAATGATCCACATAATTTTCAATTTTTTCAATATTCACTACTAATGCGCTAACGAATGTGCGCACGAGAAAGCGTCACGGTATTTCAAAGCTTTTGTCAATAAAGATGGTGAAGCGAGTCAGCTGTTTGAATAATTTTTAATTGGAATACTTGATGCGAATAGTGGTTATTAACGTGTTCGTAGCCATGAGGTGTTACCATGGGCGCTATTGCATCAGTGCTACAGTGGCATTGTGGAAACTGTAGTTTAATTAACCCTACAGAACATGCAAAATGTTTGAGATGCGGGACTCTTCGTCAAACTAAGGACGACGACGATCTCAGTCGGGATCGTGAGGTATCTCATTCCTCTGGAACTATTTTCGGATCAAATGCCAACTGCACTGTCATCCGCAAACCTAGACGCATTACTGAAATTAGCACCACTAAAGAATGTACTACGGAACCAGTTAATCACAGGTTAGTAACAGTTGACATTGTCTTTGTTTTATGTGAAAACCCTGTTTTATTAATAATTTATGAAGCTGTTTGTTGGTATACATATGTTACAAGTAAATGTTATTAATATCCTAATGGAATATTTTATTTTTATGTGATGAAATGTAATGCTAACATATACTACAACCTATTAATGAATATGTATTACAAATTTATAGGATTTGTAGGGGGTGCAAAATAAACTAACTACTAACTTTAACCAATAAACTCATAACCGTGAACGTACTGTTTTCGTGCTACAGGCTCTTAAAAAGAGTAATTATCTACCTCAATTTCAGTTGGCTGTGACATATCACTTCATTTATTATTTTGTTTATTTTAACTTGTAGCATTGAACTGCAGACGCATTATGAATGAGCATATTGTTCACGATTACGCTGACATGGTATTAATGAATGGCAAATAAATTCAAACCTATCCTGGCGTTTTTGAACAAATGTATCAAAATATGCTCCAAAGGTACAATGCTTGCATTGAAGTTGATTTTATCATTTTGAGCAATTATAATACGAATAACAAACATAAACAAAATTAACAACTGCAGCCAACTAAAATTAAAGTAGATAATTTAAGAACCTGTAGCTGGGAAATGGAGCGTTTTCAGATATCATTAACATTTTTGTGGTTATTGCTAATGAAAAATTGTTTTGTTTCATGTGTGTAGCGCGGAAGATGAATCGTGTATTTATGCAGTCGTAAACAAAAAGAAATCACAGGCACCTCAGGCGGAAAGTGTAGCAAATTCAACAAAATGGAACCGTATCAGGCGTTCACATTCGGCAGTATTTTTAAGCGTTGGACCCGAAGATGGAAAACGTTTCTCTAGCACTGTGCACCTCGCTAACTGCTGGCAGTGTGACGTTTGCTCTCTCGTCAACACGACGATTAGTGAACGTTGTTTTGGATGCGAGAGCCCGTTGAAGAATAGTCGAGAGGTATTAAAGTTAGCGAGCACTGTAGACAGGATGAGTATCGCACGATGTAAGAACTGCTCGTCACGCTATGATTACACTATCACACCCGTTGAACAGCCGTCACATCACTCTGTTATCAATAACGCCAATGCATTGTTGCTTCATAAGTACGAACTGTTGAATTACGGCACGCGCAAGCCATTTTGTAACTGTTCTCAACCGAGTATGATCTCATTGTCTAACATCAGCACGTATAACTGTGTTCCGTCTACGGCCTGTGAGCGTTTCTTGGGCGCGGCGATCAGCACCTCTCCTAAGCGGCACACTGCCGTCTACGACTCCTTCCGGACGAAAGTTAGTCGATCTGTTTCCAACGACTCTGTCACCGTCAGGCCGCTCTCTTCGTCGTTGAGGCCCGAGATGTCCAGTTCGGAGACTTGGACGTGCTCAAACTGTACTCTAGTCAACATGTCTTCCGCTCTTGTATGCGAAGCGTGTGAAACACCTTACCGCCTGGACGTAAACAAGAACTCCAAAACAAGCCCTAGCGTTGTGATAAAAGTCGACAATTGGGATGAAAACGATACTTCTAAACAGTTTTTATTACCGAAACCAAGCTATCGAAGATCTTTATCTGAAATACCTCAAACTCAATATCATTCTCAAAGTACGAACGTGTATAAATCTGGTGCGAATAGAAGAAGTTTAGGAGATGGTATTTTAGAAGCGGCGACGAATAAATCTGCTATAGAGTATCCGATTTATGCCAAACATAACGCATTAAATAGAATGTGCAATAGCATTAGCTCAAATATTTTAGGATCCGCTGTGCCAAATGCCCGACCAAGCACTTGCGAAGATAGTAAACCCTTGTATACGTACATTGGAATTTCTGAGCCTTGCAGCAGTGATCGTTTGACCAGTGGCCACCATCTTTACGAAAATCACGCCGCGTTCAAAGACACAAAAATAGGGAAAAGTTTTAAATCTTCATCTGCATACGATAAACATGTACAAGAGTCAATGTATGTAACCATATGGACTTTCGCTTTTTAAGACTTTTGTTACATTGAATTCAACACTTCAAATTATTTTGTTTCATTTTTACCGGGCATTTTTTTATCGAATCTTTATCTTTTTGGAATTATTAGATAAAATTTTTGATTAATCAGTGTTGTAATTTGGTAGTGACAATCATTTATTTGATTATGCAGGTGTTAAAAAAAGGTAAAAATAAATGTGATAATTCTCATTCAAAAACAATTTTTCTAAAATTCGGGAAATTATATCTTATTATTTATTTAATTCTTGAAGTGTACATTTTTAATGCCACTAGTCGACATGAAATATAGTTCGTTATATCCGGGTTCATAAGCGAAAAATTGATAAAAAATATCAGGAGTGTGGAGTCAGTGGAAATCAGGAGTTGGAGCCATGGAGTCTGGCAATTTTTAGTGGAATCGGAGTTGGAGTCGGCGTTAAATCTCCCGACTCCGACTCCAATTTTTTTCAAATATAAATTTCTTTACAACTAACTAAATTATTGTATAAACAACAGGTGAAAAAACAGTTTCAGTGCCACTGGAACGAACACACAAGAAATTTTCACGTAGGGATTTTATTAATCGACATATCTTTTTATAAAGTTTCATAAAAAGCAAAAAAATGGTTTGTGAGGCCCATAAACCAATCTTTTAATGGGCCATTAGAATTGGAGTCGAATTTTTAAAATTTCTGGAGTGTGGGTCAGAGTTGGAGTTCGTTATAAATGAACAACTACTGTAATTCATAATTATTTTTTTATACTCCGATGTGTAAAGATTGGTACTTTACACACTGCAAACAGTGTGTAAACTAAATGATTTTCGTATTTTATTTACTTTACACATTACAGAACTACCACCATAAATATACCTGTGGCATTTAAGTTGTCTAAATATAGCTTTTTCTCTACATTCAAGTTGGTAATACTGACTGAGTATGAGTACTGCAATTTTCAACTTCAGATATGTTATCTGTCAAATTGTTTCAGAAATGTTATTTAAGGTCGTATGAAAAATGGCATTATAGTTATTTTCATAATACCATACTGTTAAATGTGCTTTAACAGTACTGTATGCTCAACCAATATATGCGTCAAAACAGCCACGGCCGTTATTTTTTATAACAGTACAATTATTAAAAATCATGTGTTCCTAAAAAAATCGCAGCATCATGAAATTGTCATGAAGAGCTGTCACCTGTCAATATGCCATAGAAAATAGAGTTTTCAGAAGATATTTTGTTATTATGAAAAATACTGAACGTCACGCGGCTGATATGCAAATAACTGACTCGGTTGATTGTAAAATCTCGGCTATCGCCTCGATTTTACGATATTCATCTGTTATTTGCTTCATATCAGCCTTATGACGTTAATAACTATAACGTCATAAGGCTGATATGATGTAAATAACAGATGAGGTTGAATGTTGTAAAATCGAGGCGATAGCCGAGATTTTATAATCAACCGTGTCTGTTATTTGTATATCAGTCGTGTGACGTTCAGTATTTTTCATAACATAAAATATCTTCTTAAAATTGTATTTTCTATGGCATGTTGACAGATGACAGCTCTTCATGACAATTTCATGACGCTGCGATTTTTTTTTTTGGAACACATTATTTTTAATAATTGTTCTGTTATAAAAAATAACGGCCGTGACTGTTTTGATGCATATGCCGGTTGAGCATACAGTACTGTTAAAGCACATTTAACAGTATGGTATTATGAAAAAATGTAAAATAAATAATGGCTAAATTGCAGTTTATCCAGAATTCAAGAATTTTATATTAATGGTTATATATACTTGGTAAACCATTAAAAACACTAAATACCGCTAAAAATTGGGTGCGGGAAGCTATATTTATAGATATTTTGGCATTTTTTCTGAAAAAATTAGGTTAGATGAACTTACATATATTTCCATATTTAAGTAGGTACTTACGCTTTTATACGAATAATACTGTTTCAATTAATGTATATTTGCAAAATTATGTCTTATTTTCCTTCTTATATTTTCGTTTTATAACATTTTTCATTTATAATTTTGCGTTCATCTGTCAAACTATTGTAAATTAACATGAAGATAGTGGGCCGAGCGATGTCGAATGTGTGTGCGTTAGGTATTGTTTTTGTCAGGATTTTTTATAGTTATTAACGTCATAAGGCTGATATGAAGCAAATAACAGACGCGGTTGAATATTGTAAAATCGGGCGACAGCCGAGATTTTACAATCAACCGAGTTGACAGGATTTTTTTAAAATTTCTTAAAACAATTACTGTGCGTTAGGTATTGTTTTTGCCTGGATTTATAAAAAAAATATTTTTCAAAAAATATGTAAATACCTGTTTCCGCGCTCCAATTTTATGTTTCCTTATTATATTTTAGCTGAAATAAGACATTACAACAAAAAAAATGCAATTTCTACTATTCTGGATAAACTGCAATCCAGCCAAATATACAAATAATAAGAAACAATTTTCCGAATTTTGAAAAAAATATTGGTTGAGAATCAGGACATCGAAATGTATATACCTTTAAAAAAATTACCATTTTTAACACCCTGTAATTCTTCCGGCTTCCATAAACAAAATAACTGTAGTCATTTTTTTATCGTCTTAAGAATATCGCTGATACATGAGTTCTGCATATCTTTACCGCTAATACTATTTAAATCAACGTAATTCATTGTAACAGCTGTCATTAGTCTTGGATTACCTGACCAAGCGAGCAATTAAATGACATAAAAATGTGTTTTAGTAACCAGACAAGTTTCAGTGAGCTGTGCAAACGAATGTGGACGTGTAGAAAATGCTCTTATGCTTATAACGCTATCTGGACGGAACATTGTGATATTTGCACATGTCCCAGATCCCCGCCGTCTCTGTCACAGCCTTCTTTGATAACAGTGACCAAAGAAGAGTCTTCAGCTCTATTCAAAAATCGCGACGACAAGTGCCTTCAACTTAATAAGTAAGTAAATTGAGGAACTGTAGGCAGTCAACATAGACAAAACAAATGTATATACAACAATAACAATGGATTGACCATGGTGCTTCATTTGTTTGAGAGCTTATATTTGCGAAATAATTAGCTTACTGTTTAATTTTATCCTAGTTGGAATTTTACAATATTTATTTTGTTTTGTTTATTTATAACCTTTTTATGGCAGGTTTATTTGATTGATTTGTTTTAAAAATAATTATTTTTAGTGCTCATATCCAATTAGCTGAAGATAAGATTTTTTATCCAAAATAATATTTTAATTATAATAAAAAGTAAGTGCCCGCATATTTTCCTCTAGAGAGTTCACATCACATTGCATTGCGTTCACAATTACAAATACTGTGTTGGCATGTTTTAGTTACACTGCTGTATATTATTCTGTGCTTTTATAAATTTTTGTTATCGAACATAAACAATTGGCTTTTTATAAAAAAAAATAGTTGATATTAGCATAAAGTAAATCATATTTTATATTAATGTATTATTGTTTCTATTATACCTACTCTGTTTTGTATTTTAGGACAGAAAATCATGGAAAAATAAAACACAAACCAGAAATGGCCGTAGGAAGTGTCCCTATTGCTACTTTGGATCAAGGTTTAGAGGATGACTTTCAATATTTACCCGGTAAGTGCATATTTACATTATGCTTCCTGTTATTTATAAACTCTATTAAAATTTAAATTTATGTTTAAATTGTACATATTTAGTGAAGAACAGCAAATATAGGTTAATATTGGTAATTAAATTGTAATTTATTAACAAATTATTTTGAATAGTACAAAAATAGAAGGTTATGTTTTATCATAAATGTCTGGCGGAGCGACGTTTTGGGACAACCAGCACAAAAAAATTGCACTGATTTACTCATTTTTACCTTCCGTCACCTTTAGATGATGGCGTTTGTTTCTAAAAATTTTAGACGTAAAATGTGATGAAAGTCTCAGAAATCTTTAAAAAACTTCTTGAAATAAGTTACAAAAACTTTTATTTATAGAAAAAGATAGCCGTTAAATAAACCTTTTCAATTTAACGCCTATATCTTTCTAGCGCTCCAAATAGTAATAAAATGGCGCGAACAACTGCCAGTTGGTCTGTCGGTCTGTCAAATGAAACGTCAAAAATATTGCAGTCATTAAAATACCTGTATTATCGGTTAAAATTTGTATCGTTATACATTTTAGCTCCAATAAAAGCTTTTGTAACTTTTTCCGAGATGTTTTTTAAAGTTGTCAAAGTTTTTTCTCACATTTTACGTCAAAACTTTTTAGAAACAAATGTCATAGATCTCAATTGTTCTTACTATGCGCAGATTCCTATTGCGCATATCTTCTATCTCTTTAAATTGAAAAGGTCTATTCCAAATTTTTTTCATATTTCTCGTTTTTTATATTCATTTAAAGGGCTGATTAGATTTAGATTATTCAAAAGTATGGTTGGTATCGTTTCTCCTGAAGTTCTTAACAGTTTTTATACAACACAATAAAATTTTAATTATTCTATTTTTTTTTCTATAGCAGATTTTAAAGAAAAAATAAGAAGAATCAGTTATAAATTAAACGATTATTTAGACAATGGGTGGTAGCACAAGCGTTGTTCTAACACCAGTGTTAGCTAGAACCAAGGCAATGACTTCGCACATACTTCAAGGTTGTTAAAAAAATCAGTGTTGCCAATATACTGATTAAACCGAATATGTACTGACAGCCATATTAAATAATTTTGATGGCATTATTTAAAATTGTTTAATATGATTTGCTTCTTGACTTGTTTGTAGGATAAACAATTTAAAAGAATGAAGCCAAATTTATTGAATAAGGTTGTCAGTACATAATCGGCTTCATAAGTTTATTGGCAACACTTGAAGTATGTGTCAAGTCGTTGCCTTGGTTCTAGCCTCAGACTAAACATAATTATGTTTAGTCTGAGGTTCTAGCTAACACCGGTGTTAGAACCGCGCTCGTGCTACCAGTCAATGAGATATTTCGGTGATATGGAATTTAGCAAATTAGTAACTTTTTTTCTATAGTTTACACTGGCTTGCAAATAAATCGCGTAGATCTATTTTTCGCTGTATTGAGTTGATCTTGATTTTTAACTTTTCAATGTCACTAGTGTCAATTAAGATGTCAAAATTAACAAAAATTCAAATATATACTTGGTTGTCCTTTCATTTTTTTTAATATATTTGCAATTTAACAGTAGGTACATTAAACACAATAAAGAACTAGCTCCATAATAGATCAAATAGTGATGACATTGACAACATTGTTAGTTTTTACATTTTTTACAGAGCGAAAAAATGACAATAACTCGGTTACTTGATTTTTAAGGTGTATGCGATTTTTTTGCAAGCCAGTGTACATCTTATATTAGAAAAATATAATAAAACATGTTTAGTGAAAAGTTTTCATTCATAATTTGATGTTAGAAAATTGAAATTCTCTACAAATCTAGAAACGTCAGATGGCGTTAGTAGCAAGTACGCGCGTGTATTTTATATTTTATTCATTTTGTTTACTGCTGATATTTGTTAGTTTATCTACGTTTTCTTAATCAGAAGTAACTATGAACATGTGGTTTTAGTCGCTGACGTGCAGATGTCAATAGGCGAATGAGCGTCATAAGCGCGCCATGAGGGAAATTTTAATTTCGATGAATTTTTTAAAAATTGAGGTCTCGTGGCCGCGTACCTGTTTAGGTCGCGATTCTGGGGAACCGGGTTCGATCCCGACTGACGCCAAATATTTCCAATTTTGAATGGCACAAAATTTACCCCTGTGGTGCACTCTCCACTCCAGCAATGAGTGCCCGTGAGGTGACGCCTGGTAAGCGCCCACACGGTGCAAACATTTTATTATTACCGATATCTGTGTTCAAAGCAGATTGGCACACCCAGCAATGGGTAATATGGCGTGATGATATTTATTTATTTATTTTTAAAAATCCATATTTCGCATGATATATAGATTTTTAACTCTAAATTAGATATTCATAGTCCTATATTTTGAACTAATGAAATTTTTTTAAAATGTCGGAATATCACATTTTCAAATTTAATACAAGTTGTATTTCTATTCTAAGAAAACCGTTAAAGATTATTTCATTTAATTTGTATAAAAACTAAAGTAGTTTATTGCTGTTGAAATATTATTTTATCTACCCTTGCGTATAAATATTTTTTGACATTTTACGTTATAAATATTAAAGAACGTTTTATTTTCTATGTGGTTTAATGGCATTTTTTTCTTCATATTTAAATCTATATGTAGAGATTCGCTACCTCGAGTTTTCCAAGAATGACATTTGTGCGTTAGGTGAGGTTATTGTTATTTGTTTGGTTGAATTGCAAGAAAAAAAATATTATCCCACTATCTTCTTTTACTGTAACATACATATAGGGTGATAAAAATAATATTCTATGTGTGTAGGAGTGATCGATTCGGTGCCCGACGACCAACAATGGACCTGCAAGAAGTGCACTTTAGTGAACTCCAGGGACGTTACAGCTTGCATAGTATGCGGTGGCTCCAAACTGCGCGCTCTCACTTCAGCTAACGACATGACTCTCCGTAAAGGAGAGTTCTGGACTTGCAGCCAGTGCACTCTGAAGAATCCGCTTTCGTCTTCGAGTTGCATGGCCTGCAAGACCATTCGGCAAAGCCTGGAAGTTCCTGTTCAGCCTGCGAGAAGTCCTTCGCCTAGGCACCATGGCGCCTACTCAAAGGTACGAGGCACTTTTTCCAAACAATAATAAAATACCAAAAAATGATGTTCGACTGTGTTGGGGATGGAATTAATAAAGTTTCGGACTAGCAGTCAATATTACAAATTTATTCACGCCGACGTTTCGACTATACAATAGTCTTCTTCAGGGCTCTACAATAGTCGCGTTCTTTTTATTATTTGTCTCATCTCATCTCATCTCAAAATGAGATGAGTTTGACATGAACTGATCTGAGATCAAGTGAGATTTTTATGAAGTAAAAAGAATGACAAAAGACAAATTTTGTTGGTAACTTGAACGAGTGATGTCCGCTGGATGTCTGTGATACTTTTCAACGGTCAACCACAATATTGTAAGGTATTATTTTGGATCGCCCACTATGAGTGGGCATTATTTAGGCTTCTATTATTCTGTCGATTACATAATAACATATAGTGCGGCACATTCTAAAATGTTTCAATTATACAGTACTATAACTTCCACATGATTTTCAATTCTATGAAGTTTACGTCTCTTTACTATATTATTTTCCACGGAATTGTCTGCATATTTATTTATTCTTCAAATAATAATAATATTTATTAAAGGAATAAACAAATAATCATAATAACCAAACTAATTGTATGTGACAGCCCGTGACAGCAAAACATTTATCCCCACCATTCATCTAAGATTAAAAACTCAACAAGCACAACCTCCAGAGGTAACTAAGAATTGTGAAGGGGGGTGGAACTCTTCTCACTTCGGTCTCACTTTATCTCATCTCCGTTAGGATAAAAAGAACGGTCAAAATTAGCCAGGCAACTGAGGTGAGCTGAGATGAACTAAGGTCTCATGTAAAAAGTGGTAAAAAGAACGCGACTAATATATATACAGAGTGAAATAGTACATGAGAACATAAATCAATTACAAGATTCTAGATTACAAAAAACTATAACATGAAACTTACAGAATGGTCCAGTTGAAGGAAAAAGTACACGTGTGGATAAGCGTACAAGACGGGCATTTAAAAAAATATAAATAAATAAATAGTTAAAAATCACAGATCACAGAGTGAAAATCGTCAATTAATAAAACTTGTCCTGGATGACTACAATAAACTTTGCTGTTTAATACACCAATCTAAGGACTAATCTGGAAGATTTTAGATTAATTAAATCAGGACCATTACAATATATATTGTAGAGCCCTGAAGAAGACTATTGTATAGTCGAAACGTCGGCGTGAATAAATTTGTAATATTGACTGCTAGTCCGAAACTTTATTAATTCCAATAATAAAATAATTTAGAAATGCGAGGATGGTTTAAAAAGTAACAAAATTCAACATTGTGCAGTATACCGGTGTTCAAGTTGCCGTTGAATGTTTACATCAATTTGTAGATTTGTATCAGCAGCATAAAAGATTTATTACATAATTATAACTTCTAGTTTAAAACAACAAAACTAATAAAATATTCAATAGTTTTAAAACTATATTCCAAGTTCTCGAAAAAATCATTATTCTATGTAAAAAAAATGTCATAAAAGTTATAATGAATTACCGAACAGACAGGCAATACGTATCAATAAATTATTGTTGTAACAATTTCCACAGAGACACAGCACTGGCTCCTCATACGCAAAATCATCATCGAAATCTCGCACTCCAACAAACGTAGACGAATGGCAGTTACCACAGCCGCAACTTCCGTGGCAATGCGCCCTTTGTACATTCGAGAATAGTGCGTCCCGGGATATGTGCGAAATGTGTCACAGTGTGCGCCGTTCTGGAGCCGGTGCGTGTCTCCCTGTCTCCGTGTGGGACATAGACCCACCAAACCAACGCACGCACAGCGAAACCATGGAGAATTTACGTCTCAGCGAAGAAGACGTTGCGTTGAGAAAATGGGAGAATATAGTTAGATATTGTAAACAAAATAAGAAACTGTTTGTGGATGATTCTTTTCCACCGGCTCCTAGATCGTTGTATTATAGCCCTAACGAAAATAAAGAAGGACATGTAGTGAAATGGAGACGACCGAAAGATATTTCTGTAGATAGTAGTCCGGATAAAGCCCTCGGTTGGGCCGTTTTTAGAACTCCACTGCCATCTGATATTTCCCAAGGAGTGTTAGGTAACTGCTGGCTACTTAGCGCGCTGGCAGTTCTCGCTGAAAGAGATGATCTCGTAGAAGAAGTCCTCGTTACGCGGCAGATATGTCCGCAAGGTGCTTATCAAGTCCGTTTGTGCAAAGACGGAAAATGGACTACAGTTCTTGTTGATGATCTTCTTCCTTGTGACAAACGAGGAAATTTAGTTTATTCTCAAGCGAAAAGAAAACAGCTTTGGGTTCCTTTAATAGAAAAAGCAGTTGCAAAAATCCACGGGTGTTACGAAGCGTTAGTATCCGGCAGAGCGATAGAAGGCTTAGCGACTTTAACCGGAGCACCTTGCGAAAGCGTTCCTCTCCAACCATCTTCCCTTCCAGTTCCGGCAGAAGAAGAACTCGACCGGGATCTCATTTGGGCGCAGTTGTTAAGTTCTCGGCAAGCGTTATTTCTCATGGGAGCATCTTGCGGAGGAGGTAAAACAGCTTTGTTGTCCTCAACAGAATTGAATTGAATTTCAATTTGTTCGAAAGGTAACATGAAAGTGGACGAGGATGAATATCTGCGGCGAGGTCTGCGCCCGCGTCATGCCTACTCAGTTCTAGATGTCCGAGACGTGAATGGAGAGCGTCTTCTGCGATTGCGGAATCCCTGGGGGCATTACTGCTGGACGGGGGATTGGTCGGATGAGTCGCCGGTTTGGACGCCGGAATTGCGCGAGCAGCTGATGCCCCACGGGGCGTCGGATGGCGTCTTTTGGATTTCATTTGATGATGTTTTAAAGTAAGTTTATTTTATGATTATTTTTTCAAATAATACGATGGTCACACTAGAAATATTGAGTATAAATCACATGGTTTATATTTTTTAGAATTTTATTTTAAATGTAATCATAGTTCAAAGTAGTTCTCGTCAACAATAATACTCTTCGCCATTCTTTCCTTCCACTTATTAAATCTCATAACCAATTTTCTTTTGGAATGTTTTCAAAATAATAAAGAATAGGGGTTTCCACCATTTTTTATAATATACCTATAAATAAATATACTGCTGATGCCCTATCTCTCACTTAAGAGGAGTCTGCTACAAACATTATTGTCTATCCTTGTCAGTTAGTCTAAGAATTTCCCTCTCGCTAGTTCCCCTTTCTCGTTCTACACCAATAAAATCAAAGCAATCTGGCGCTTGCGCGGAGCTATTCTTACAGACAAGTGCAGCTGTATATGCAGATATATATGTCTGCACTCGTCCAATGTTTGTCTCACAAATCTCACTCCCACCAGCAGTATATTAGTTTTATAGGTATATTTTTTTTACTTCCTTGTACGAAGTAAAGGAAGTATTGTAATCGCGAAAAATTTCGGTTTTGAGATTTCAACGGAAATATCCATTTTGACCATCCCTGAATCCATTTTGACTAATTTCGTCGTGACGTCTGTACGTACGTACGTACGAACGTACGTGCGTATGTATCTCGCATAACTCAAAAACGGTAAGCCGTAGAAAGTTGAAATTTTGTATTTAGGACTGCTATAACATCTAGTTGTGCACCTCCCTTTTTGGTCATTACATAATTTCTAGAAATGGGACTTTATTTGAAGCCTATAATAGATTTTGATGAAAAACTATCTTAAAATATAATCTAACACTTTACAAATTTGGTATATAAGACTTTTATGTCAAATGGAATAACATAGTGGATTTTGGTTAAAACAGGCTAACCGGAAGTGACATATTACCTGAAGTTGTTAACAGTTTTTCTTCAATAAAATGGTTTCATTTTGATTTTAGAAATAAATGCTTCAAATAAAATTTTTAGAGAATTAAATTCTGTGTCTAGCACATCAAGTATTATTAAATTAGCCCTTCGTATAAGCGAGATATGTATATTTAAAACATATAATTTTTGGGCTTTTGTAATGAAGCTTGCTATGGATTAGGACAAAAAATAACAAAAAATAGATGCTAATGTCAAATTACGTCAAATACGTGCAATTTTATACGTGTTTTATACTTGGGTCTATACTTCATATTGGTCTTGTGTACAAGGAAGTCGTGTGGTGTCCACATCAGATTTTTTATATAATTTCATCTGAACGTATTCGCGAATAAAATCACCGGTGGCGGCGCTGTTATCAACCAAGATGTCGGATGATTGTCGTACTATCATTTTCAAACGTGCTTGTTTACATGTTATAAATGCAGTTTTCAAGAGCGTTTTATTCTATTATTAAAATATTTAGGCAGGTTTTATTTTACTTACTGATAAGTTTGAAGATTAAGTTTCAATGTTATTATTTCAATTTTGTGCATGGACGTTTCAAAATTTGTTTATTTGCAGATAAATATGACAATGTTCTTGGGAAATAATCTTCGCCTCTTATAAAGAGAATTATTTAAATTTTTAAATTCCAATAATTCTTCAAGGAATTTTAAGTAGAAAATTGAGTAAATGAAAAAAAATCAGGAAACTAACAGTCTTTAAATAGGAAAATGTAAAACAGGTTAAGGATGAAACAGATTTAAACAGGAAAGTAGTCTTCAAAAAGTCTGATTTTAGTCAATACTTATGTATTGAAGTAGTGAATGAGCACGTAAAATAGAAATAATAAAACAAAAGCTTACTGTTCACAAACAACAACCAAATAAAATAACACTAGCCCAAATAGCGTTTTCAGTGAAGTACGACAACAAATAGTTCTTATTTTGCCACTAGATGGCTACGGCTTAATTTTATTCGCGAATAAGTAAAACTAAGGCTGTCGGTGAAAATCCGGTGAAACAATTCCTATTAATAAGCGAGTTATAGTCCCCCGAAATTTGAAAATATAGATGTGACGTCACGAATATCAAACTGTTTTCTTCATGCACCTTAATATTCTTGAAATATATGCTTTTTCTAAATTATATTTATAAAAAATGAATGAATATTATACTGTACAAGTCTACATGATTTATAATTGGAAGTGTTTTAAAATGATTAAGTTTAATGCAAAATATTTATATTCAAATAGAAACTGTTTGAGAATTGCAGTACTGGACGGTAGCCACGCCTCCGCTATTTGAATTTCTCTATTTCCATTGGTAGTAGGCTCCTCCTCTAACTTGGTATTCGTTATATATTTATAGGCCATCTTTGAGCCACCAATCAAAATAATATATATGGAATTCATAAGAGTAACGAGCTGCTATAACTAAAAAGCCCTTATTTCCGAAGTATTTCAATTATATCGTTTTATTTCTTTATTAATATTAATAATAATACTTTCAATATTTTTTTCTAATTTATCTTAATTCTCAGGCGAAAACTTTCTACCCCTTGTATTTTTAAGACCAAAAAATACGCATTGCCAATTCAGATGAGATGGTGGATGTTCTATTACTTTTATTTTTGCCACAAATTGTAGAAAATGCTCTCTGGTCAATTTTATATTTCAATTTTAATTTTGAAATGTTTCAGAAAATAAATTTTTATGTGGTATTTTTTTGCAGGTATTTTGATTGTATAGATATTTGTAAAGTAAGATCAGGTTGGAACGAAGTACGTCTCCTAGGCACATTACCTCCATTATCTTCACCGCAACATCTTTCATGTGTTTTATTAACTGTTTTGGAACCAACTGAAGTGGAATTTACTTTATTTCAAGAAGGGCAAAGGTATATTTATTCATAACCCCGTGACCGATATTCTGAGCAACTCCGTGGTAGGCGTCTGTCTCTTTTTTGCCGCTAATTTCACGAACTACAGGACTAATTTTGATTCGGTTTGGAGAATCTCTCGCGGAAGACATAGGTCCATGACAACATTTTTCTATCTAATTGAGAAAAAGTCAACAAAAAAAATATGTTACACTTATGAACTATTTTCTTAAAGTAATTAATCCGTATCAAAATAGATTGTTTATTCAATTCATGATAGGTATCGTCGTTTTATTGTAAGCGCGGCTCACTAATTGTTTAATATCTACGTTTATAAGATCTTATATAAAGTCGGCCCCACACTACTCGTCTTGTGTATTTCTACAAGTATTCAAGGGCATTCACGAATGCCGAGTTCGACCTCCCAAACCACTCGTGTATACCCTCAATTGTGCTTCCTGGGTAATACTTGGAAATATTTTGTAAGCAGTCATTTAATTTCCCGCCATGGACAGCCAAATAGACGACATACTTCTCGCTAGTGCGGCATATGCTATTTTCAAAGGGGGATATATTTTATTAAGTTCGTTCTTGTTCATACAATAGGCTACTTGCGTGGTACTGAAAATCAGATATCTATCACTAAATACCTAAAGTAAAGTTGAAAACGTATGTAAAAATATAAATTTTATTTTTAAAAAATTATGTTTTTTAATAAATTAAGAAAGATTTTCTTTGACGTCATTATTTTGAACTGGAGAAAGGGATGCATATTTAAGAATGTAACCTGTAGATGGCGAGCGAGTGCGAGTTTTAATTTGATTTTGACATTAATTCATTTTTTTGTGACTGTCTCTCTTCTTTATTATTTACTATTTGCGTGGTTTCTGTTACTTTTATTACGTATTTCGATTTGTTAAGCAGGATTTTGAAGGATTTTTACTTAGTTTATATTCGTACAAGTTTAAAATGACAAACGAAAATATTAACCTCCAAACTATTATTTAATCGTATAAGAGATGATCTATCATGTTTAAATTACCCGCACATGCCGTTGCTATTGGACGTACCGATGTTATTGGCCATTCATTGGTTCGGCGTAATTCTACGTCATACATGGCGGTAATTTAAATATTAAAATTTCATTAATTTTTTTCTGGCTAATTAATGAAAATTTTGCCAAAAGAAAAAATATTAGTAGCAAGTTTTTATCGTCGCTTCAAAAATATTAAATAAAAAAATGGCACACAGGTAGCCCATTCTATAAATTCATTGATAATTTCATACAAATCCGTTTATGCGCCGACATGTACACAGCAGAGCAACTCAACTTGTAAACAAACTACACATGATGAAACACGAAATATAACGATTAAACACGAACTCTGACGAGGAAATAGGGAGTGATCTAAGAAGGATGGGAAACGCTGAGTGCCAGTACGAAAGAGCACGAGCATAGCCAACTACGAGGAATTTCAATCCCACATTACTCGTCATTGTCGATACTTGTCAGTACTTGCGAGTAGTGTGGGGCTGGCATAAGACATCGTTTAAAAAAAAAAATACTTTGGATAGTAATATATTTTTATTCTAGTCGGGTACTAGATAGTCACCTTCAAATAGAGAGCTCAGAATACCAGTCAATTATTATAAAAGATGTTCCAAATTTAAATGGCCAAAACTTAAATCATGAATTAAACACCTTAAAATATCAAAAAAAGAACATTTGAACATGTCAGAGAAACACGTATGTCTATTTTTATAATAGGTCTGTTTGTTTCGCTACTCTGCATCTATTAATAATAATAATGTATTAACGACTATCATTAATGTTTAATATTTAGGTAGGTACAAGAATGAAATATTAATTATAATAATTTATTAATTTTATGGGGTCTCGTGGCCGCGTGCCTGAGTGTCTGGTCGCAAATCTGGGAAACCGGGTTCGATCCCGACCGACGCTAAATATTTCGAATTTTAGTGGCACAAAATTGACCCCTGTGGTGCACTCTCCACGCCAGCAATAAGTGCCCGTGAGGTGATGCCTGGTAAACGCACGCACGGTACAAATATGTCATCATTACCGAAATCTGTGTACAAAACAGATTGGTACACCCAGCAATGGGTAATAAGCCGTGATATATTAGTTTTATTTATTTATTTATTTAATAAGTACATTAAATTATTAATATATTTGACGAACTTTTGTGGGTAAACTGGGGTGTAGATTAGGTGTTAACATTTATTCGAAATCTCAGTTTTACAACTTTTTTCTCTTACAAAACCGACGTTTCAGTATACAAACCCTGAAGAAGATATGTCTAAGTCTACACCGAAACGTCGGTTTTGTAAGAATAACTACTGTATGCTTGAGATTTCGAATATTTAATAACACCTATTTGTTGAATTATTTTTCCTTGCGGAAAATTTAAATAATTTTCTGGTTTTATAATTTTTATTAGCGCTAAATAATTATGTAACTCTTTGAACATACGAATATTTCTGATTTGGAACAACACTCAAATTAACTTTTTCTGTTATTTTAGTTCATGGTTAAAGTTTGGACATTTAAATTTAGAATACCATTAATTTGCCGTTCATACTATTTATTACTTTTTGTAGGAATTCGGAAAAATCTCAAAGATCACAACTCGATCTATGCGTAGTAGTGTTCCGCGCGAGAGCTATGCACGATATAGGCCGTTTAGTTGAGCATAGCAAACGACAAGTAAGAGGTTTCGTCGGCTGTCACAAAATGCTGGAACCAGATCACTACATTCTCGTGTGCCTGGCCTTTAATCACTGGCACACAGGAATGGAAGATCCATCCAGTTACCCTCAATACGTATTAGCCATTCACAGTTCGAAGAAAATCATCGCGGAGCAGCTAGCACCCCCGGTTCATATTTTAGCGGACGCCATTATTAGTTTGACTTTAGCTCGAGGGCAGAGACATGAGGGAAGGGAAGGGATGACTGCTTATTATCTAACGAAGGTGAGGAAGTAACAAAATATTAATATGATTTAAAGATGTAAGTTTGGATTTGTTGTAGGGCTGGGCTGGTTTAGTGGTAATGGTTGAAAATAGACATGAGAATAAGTGGATACATGTTAAATGTGATTGTCAAGAAAGTTATAATGTTGTTTCTACGAGAGGCGCGCTAAGGACGGTTGACTCTGTGCCTCCTTTACACAGGTGAGAATATTTTCCTTTAATTTTGGTTTTCTAATTATCTTTGTTTCCTGTTTCATAAATTATTTGTACTGTATTTTAGAAGAGGTTACTTGTAATTCAGAATTTTTATATTAATTCTGAAATCAAAAGTAGTCTAAATTTAAACATCAGATAAGAATAAAAATTATAAATTAATGCTTATTAGTGAAAAAAATTAAGCGCTTTTTATCAAACGTTTCTTCACGGGCTTGCAAAGAAATACTATTATATCATAGTTATTCCGTAATTTCATTTCTAAATATTGAAATAATGTTTCAAAACTGTTTTGCCTCTAAAACTTATAAATACTCATTTTATACTTAAAAACTTCTTGCTTTACCAACGAAAGTACTTCTCACTAACTGGTGGTAAGACTTGCACACCGCTTTATTGAGGAGGAACACACACACTTGATTATTTATTATACAGGTTGTCCCATAACTTCAGGTACATATTAGAAGGGCATATAGTTCTTAATGTCCTTATTACGGAACAAAAAGATTTTTTTTCAAAATTCCTATAATTAAGGGCAGTTCACTTAAAAAGAACATTTTTTGTACCCCTGGATACTATAATACTTGGAATAGTGAAATTAGTTACAACTATTACATAAAATAATTTAACAATGAAATTAATTTATGCAATTACGTAAAGCTTTGTCACACCAATTAAGTTTGGAAGATGTGTATGTAATGAAAAAAACACACAACCTATTCAACCAGAGTCCCAAAACTGTTTCCTTCAAAAACCTCAAAAACTAATTTTTGAATTTTGAAAAAATTCTTTTTGTTCCATAATCAGGACATTAAGAACTATATGCCCTTCTAATATGTACCTGAAGTTATGGGACACCTGTATACGAGGGCTGTCCTAAAATTAAAGATGGATAGGCCTAGGGAAATTTTGTTTCGGAAAGTTGGCACCACTGTCGTGTAGAAGGACTCCTCCTCTTTCAAGCGAGTGGTCCATCAGACAAGAGTCTAACTATCACACCTGCAGAAAAATTGGGCTCATTTAAAATTAAAATAATCCTGACGAAAACAATACCTAACGCACAAAACTCGAGTCCTTATATTTGCTTTTTTACATCGTGCTACTTCAGGAGTCTGCCGTCGAAGCGCGATTCAAAACCGAAGGCAGGGAATGATGTCTATTTCACAATAACACATGTTTTCACAGCCTCAAACAGCGCGAATTACCAAAGAAGTTTATTCATTCAATATACTAATTTGATTGTAGTTTAAATTTTCTGAATTTAAATTAATTTAAGGAGATTCGAGCGAATCTTCTCGTGTAAAATTAATTTCCAGTTTTATGGTTCAAAATATTATAATTATAATGAAGGATGTTTTATCCAACTATTCTAAAAATTTAAAAAAAACAATCCACCGTCTAGTTCCTTAGAAAGTCTCTTATAAAGTTGACGTTTTCAACTTTGATGTACAAAGAACTAACGAATAAAACTGAAGACTCATAGTATATTATAAGAGGTTTATAGTTTCTTACCGTTCAAATTAACTTGAAAATTAATGTTAAACATTTTTTGTTCATTTTCATTCGATAGTAACGGAACAGATGTAGAACTTGGCAACGTTGCACTAATTATTTTTATTATTTTAAAATTCTTTTTTTCATGTTATAAAAAACTTTGATTACTGAAATTGGTAGATCTATAAACCTTTTCAATTTAAAGAGATAGAAGATATGCGCAATGGGGATCTGCGCACAGTAAGAACAAGTGAGATTTATGGCGTTTGTTTCTAAAAAAAATTATCGAAATAAGTTACAAAAGCTTTTATTAAAGTTAAAATGTCTAACGATGCAAATTTTCACTAAGAATGCAGGTATTTTAATGGCTGCAATATTTTTGACGTTTCGTTTGACAACCCAACTGGCAGTTGTTCGCGCCATTTTCTTAATATTTGCAGCGATAGAAAGAGATAGCCGTTAAATTGAAAAGGTTAATTTAATATAATAATTTTACAGTAAGTAAATAAATATAAATAAATGAAAGTCAGTCGGAGTTATCTGACGGATCTGTTCGATGAGGTCACAGATGTATCAGATCCATCCCATTATCAAAGCTTTTACGATCTGTATATTATTTTGACGTTTAAATCTGAGGTTATAGAAAAAGTTTAACTTGTTAAAATGGATAAGAAAATAGAGCTACACCTTGTTCCATTTAAGCCATTCAGTATTGCAGAGCATTGGGAGTAGTTTTGACCTCTCTGATTGGCTAAAATTAGAGACAAGTTTACCCAATGTAATTTCGGCTACTTCATGTTTGCGCTGTTGCCAGCTCCATCTACTGAATGTCTTCAATGGAACAGTGTATAGACTGAAAGGCCACTTGAATCGCTTGTTTAGATTATTTCGATCAGAAATTGTTTCATGTGGTCATTTATTTGTTCAAATAACTCTTCTTTAGAATTTGATATAGTTCTGCAATGTTTATAATCAGAAATATTTAAATAAATACATTTTCTGAAACACAAATGTTTACAATTTGAAATTTGCGTGCGCAATCCGTACTAACCCTGTACATGATCAGGATTGAAAATGTTTGATCGGATCACTCGGTTTGACTGATCGGAGTGAGTTTACGAACGCGTCAGATTAACCCGATTGACTTTGCGAACGCTTCAGATTAGATCGGATCCAACCGATCGACTACGAAAACACCTATAATATTCAAAATACTGAAGTTATTTCAGTATCTTTTTTTATTAAATACAAATTAATTATGTATTCATAAGCTTAATATACTTTTATTAATTAAAATTATAAGTTTTAGTAATTATTGATATTAAAAGAACAAAAACATATAAATGTTATTTTGACTCATTCATTTTGTTAATAATTTTCTTTTTTTGTAGACAAGTGATAATCGTGCTGACGCAATTAGAAGGCAGTGGAGGTTTCTCCATCGCCCACCGCCTCACCCACCGGCTGGCAAACAGCGAAGGATTACACGACTGGGGCCCACCCAACGCGTGCCATTGCCCGGAGATCGACGCCCAGGTTGCTGGGCTCCATTCCCCGCGGCTCATCACGTAAGCCATGACTTTTCTAGTCTTTTTATTTACTCATTTGTTACGTTTCACGGTCTCGAAGTGCATTTTATTTTTTATATTCGATAGAGCGGGGTGCCTCTACAATATCAAATCAAAATTTATTATTTGACTGATGATTTGAATTGTTTTAAGGTTATAGCACACCTCGTATTTTAATATGCAGTATTATTTTGTTTATTATGTTTAAGATTGAGTTTTATTAATTACTTAGAACTATGAAATTGAAATCGTATTTTGGTGTGAGTTCATATCAGACACTGATAATATAGTTTGAAACACGATTCTGCTAGCATTAAATGCATCGTATAGTTACAATATGTTGCTGTAATCCTACAGCATTTGTTTGTTGGGAACATTATCAAATAAATTTTATTCATGATTGAAACTAAAACTATTTTTTCTTTGAAATTGTATAAAGATATGTCTGAATAATATAAGAATATTGTGATCGTAAATAAAATTTATTCGTTAATGTTTGTTTTTGTATAAAGAAATTATATTGTTGTAAATGCACCGTATTCAATAGTGTTTATTGGACTCGTAAATTTATGGAGGCACAAATATCTCAGTACACAAAAATAGTTTATTTATTTGAATCTCTCTTTTAAGTTTTATATACGAGTCGTTTTGTTTTTTCAACAATTCGATGTTCTTTTAAAACGATTTATTATTTATTTGCTCATTTCAATTAAACAAAAATTTGTTTTGTGATAAATGTAAAATATCACAAAAAAAATAATTCTGTTAGACAATAAAATAAAGCCTCTTACGAATTAAATCAAAAGATGGTTTGGAAAAACGTTTGAAAAATTGATATTTATATTATTTTTGAGGCTGGTTAAGGTCTGTGATTTATGTGATATTAATTTTATCGCAGACCAAATTTTCAATAAGTATAAATATTGTAATTTTTAATTATTGTTATATATTTAAAGTTTTATCTTTTAAGCATTATGAACTGTACAGAAAAGAACATCGAATACACGATTTTGACTGATATTTTTCAGCTTTACCTCGTTTTACTTTTATAATGATTTATGCCAATGATCTCCAGTGTATGTATGATATTGATAGGGATATTTCATTCCACTTTGTGCACCGTGCAAATTTCCACAGTACAGTATGTGTAAACCATTCTGATGACGTTAAACGCCGTACGGTGTCATTTGAAATGTTCTGTGATCTATGAGATATTTCTAATGTGTATTCAGTGTTTAGTGAACTAGCGTAAGTTTGTTAATTGGGAGAGTACTAGTACTACATTAGACTACTGTCTAGTACATGTGAGGATTAACTCGATAATGATAATAAAGCTTTCGAATTGAAATATTTTATTTCACATCATTTTATTGTCCCATGAGAACTATTTCATTCAATATTATATCATTTATAATCACATAATAATTTAAATGAGTAGCTAAATATTTTTTTAGTCGACCATAACAAAAAATTGAATTTTTCGTACGCAAAAGCGGCCAAAAAATGACCGTTTTTCGGCCGCTTTTATTATTATCCGATTTAAGGTAACGCCATCTATTATTTCCAGTGTTAATAAAGAGAAAGTAAACGTTTCTAAATGAGTCATGGGGTCGTAAAATTAATCTCATTTAATAAATGTAATAAAATATAAAATAATTTGAAATATGCTACTTTGTGACGTCATGGCTTGCACACAAGGACATTTCTCTCTTCCGTTGTAAACTCAAAACATCAACCTAACCTAAAATTGCAAATAGGTGACAGCCTTGAACAACGACCAATATAACTAGACAAAACGTCATTTGGTTTGTTTTGATTTCGGCTGGCCAGACAGAAAAACTAGAGATAGAGATATGTTTTGTCTAGTCCGAGTATTTTTCACTAGAGGTCACTATTGAGGCCATGTAAAGTATCAGTGTTTAGTTTGTACGTTGGTCACTAGAGTCGAAAGTGTTCTTAGTTAAAATTTCGTAGTTAACATTAAATAATTTAGGTTTAATATTAAAGAAAAACCAATATGTCACTCACAAAACCATTTCTACGTGGCATCTAATGAGCAACGTTCAAACTGAACACGAGACTATAGACTGACACTCTACGTGGCCTCTAGTGAGAAATACTCAAACTAGACAAGACATATCTCTATCTCTAGTTTCTCTGCCTGGCCAGCCGAAATCAAAACATTCAGTGAGGAGGGATAGGGAATGTTTTTTCTAGTTATATTTGGTCGTTGGCCTTGAGACACCAGATTATTCGCAACTGAAATTAACTCGTAGCCACCAAGTGGTAAACTTGTGAACCCTCCGAATTGGTAATGACAGCCAATCACACCTCAGGAAAATTACCAACTAAGTCGGCCATCTTAAATGAATGCAGCGCCTCTATAGAATATTTCAGTCGCCAATACAAGAGAGAAGAATATTATTCGCGACTGAAATTAACCCGTAGCCACCAAGTGGCAAACTTGCGAACCCTCTGAATTGGTAATGGCAGCCAATCAAACCGCAGGAAAATTACCAAATAAGTCGGCCATCTTAAATAAACGCAACATTTCAGTCGCCAATATTATTATTTTGTATTCCTTTAAAAGTACTAGTATAGGGTATGTAAATAAAATATTTATTGAAATAAATACCAAATAAAACAATCATAGTTCCAAACTAAACCGACTCGACTGTCGTATCCGGCAAGCTGTGTCGTCAGTACCGGTCGTCAACGTTGAAATATTTGGAATTAAAGGCAACTATTAAAAAATCATATTTCTGATTGCAAAGACTTGTAAAACATATACCTACATATTTAATTTGATCCATTCTTTCAAGAACAAAATAAATCAGAAAATGTAAAATGACCCCATTGTTAAGTTGTTATAAATAATTATACGAATAAATGAAAATCTAACAAATTTGTAAAATTTTGTGTGCACCATTTCCAAAAAGTGTTATTCCGTCATCGTCTGCTTTCTGGCCTCGACTTCAGACTGGGCCGAAAAAAAAAAACACTTTGGCCTTGGTACAAAAATAACTACAGTGTGTTCAAAAAAATTCCTAACTCGGAGTAGGCTATGAACAGAGAAACGTGTGTCTGATCATTATTCAAGTTGTCAAAATTGATCATGAAATGTAATTTTAAAGAGAAAAGACAATAAAGAAGGATACAGTATATTGACATTCGCTGTTTTCTAATGTGTTTCTTTGTACATAGCCTACTCCGAGTTAGGATTTTTTTTGAACACACTGTATTTACGTCTGTTAAAAAAACGCATCTTTTCATTAAAATGGGTTCATAAAGTACGTATTTTTACTCACTAAAAGCGTGATATCACCAACTTTTTCTCACAGTTAAAGTTCTAACCATCAAAAAACTACTTGAGTAATTTAGTACCAAAAATAATGCAAAACAAAATTGCCCATATATTGGAAGAGTGAATTTTGTGCGTTAGGTTATAGTAAAATATATTTACAAAATTTTATAGTAAAATTAAATATTTGGTTCTCAAATTGATAAACAGACAGATGATGCAATGCATTTTTGACTAACAGCGCAACGAGAAACATTTTTTTTTATAATATAAAAAAGTTGTAACGATACGAACTGTAACTGAATTATTTATCGGACAATCATAAATTTGCTGTTTTTTTATTGATCCTCTGTGCAAAAGTTATTTGAAATATAGACAAATGATACAAAAGAAACAAGAAGAAGCAATTTGTAAACAACATATATTTCATTTGTTATTCTTAGAATAGTTTAACAATTAATAATATAAAATTTATCCAAAAAATAAAAATATAACAATCATTTAAATTATAAGAATTGTATCAAAAATACAACAAAAACAATATTATTCTAGAGAAAATTCGATCTTAAATAACCTTTTTCTTACTCATTATGATTATTAACAATACGTTTAAATTTTGAAATAATTGGTTTTAATTCAAATAATTTATATCTAGTAACATTACTGAGTTTTCGCGGCCACACTTTAGTAAAACCTAATTCAGACCGCGTAATTGCCATTATAGCTGCTCCAACCTTGGATGGTTTTTCGTGGAATAACTGAATATCTAAAGAAAAAAAAAACATTTTATTTTATTATGTACTCCCTCTGTCCCAAATTATGGTATACATTCCAAGTGATATAATGCTAAAAAATGAAGCACCGGAACGTTAACTATTTCTTTATAATTTACCCTAAATATTACATTACATACGTTGTTTATAAATTTCAATAAAGTTTTAAAAAAATCCAATTTGAGTTTTATATACCATTTAGTACAAATATAAAACCCGTCATCAGCGTTGTCAGATTATTATTTTACCAAATGTTTACAATTTGAAATATAAAAGGTCGGGATTTACGAGCAAAAAGCGAGACAACCTAAAAAATGCTGTTAAAATACTTAATAATTAATTATTCCATAAGCAACAAAAGTCTGAACTTAAATTAACTAAAGAGCGCCGTATTCTTCCACAAGGCGCAACTTTCTGCGGATACCTAGCATTAGGTTTTGGACGACATTTACATCAATTTTTCGGACTCTTGTATATTCTGCGCCGAAGACCAGCCGTTACGTATGGTAGCGAGAAATGGGCTCTCCATAAAGAAGAAGAAGAAGAAGAAGAGGAACTTAGATGTTTCGAGAAAAAAAATTGAAGGTAAATATTTGGCCCAGTTCAAGAACCAAATGACTGTTGGAGAATCCGAATGAATTTTGAATTAAATGCTTTAATAAATGAAGCTGATATAGTTAATATTTAAAAAATACCAGAGATTCAGGTGGCTAGGCCACGTGCATCGAATGAAGCCTATCAGAGCTGCTTTCCATTTAGCATATGGAGTAGCACTTTACTACCCCTATGACTGTTTTGCGCGTTCCATTTAGCGAGAGCTAAATGATCGGGATCTACTCGAGTTATTCGTCCCTTCCCCCTTCAAGCACCCCGATTTTTTTGGAATAGACTACTCCGTTTTATTTGTCTATTTGACATAAAGAATGTCTGTCATAAATTAATTTGTTTTATTTTGGAATCATAAACTTGTTTATTCAAACGTCAAAATCGTGGTTGATAGATAAATGTCAGACAACAAAATAAATTCGATAAATCACATTTTTTAAACACTGCTGCTCGTAAAACTATTCGTATCCTTTCTCGTATACGTCTTTTCACTTCTCAACTTGCCCTGGGTAGCGTCAAATTCATCCGATATTTCTTTTGAATAATCAATATCTTCAATTTTCATTTGACACTAAATTAAAATTTGTTATAAATAAACAATGTAGCTAGAAACCAAAGCATACTTAAAATTCACAACGCCAGCACAATGATACCGAATATATGCCCATTAAATCCTTGAATTTCGAGAACCAAAATAAAATAAAACGTTGTATGTACCATGGGCATAATCAAGATTATAGCACTAGGGAAAATTAAAACTCTCCGCTACGCGTCGAGCTTTAAACATTCCCCCGTGCTAGTCTTTTGATTATGCCCTTAATACATAAATAACTATTATTTGGCGTAGCGTCAAACAAATTATAAAATAATTATTAATGCCGAAGATTCTCAAAGAGCGGAAACAGGTAAATACTTTTATTATTCCACAAATTTTTGTTAACTTTTTAGTTATGTGGAATAAATTATTTTAGACAAATTTTTCCCAGTTCCTGTTCACAATAACAAATTCGGAAAACAAGAACGAAAAAGAAACGTGGGAATCAGAACCAGGTTCTCAATCCCTTTTACTTATTGCTACTAAGTACTACATCATCTTCTGATTCATCTGACGATGAAGTACTTGTTTCGTCTTCATTAGAAAATTCAGATGAACTTTCGTCAATTCACTTCGGTACTACCTACCCCAAGAGCTATGCTAAATGGAAAGCAGCTCTGAACAACAAAGAAGATAATAGAATGGAAACGAGTCGAAACAAGACCCAGAGAAAGAGATGGCTCACAGACTTGGAAACTGATCTGAAAGTCATGGGGACACGAGGATGGAAGACCGTTGCTGCTGATACGGTAAGATGGAGCAAAGTAGTGCAGGAGGCCAAAACCCACGAAGGGTTGTAGCGTCAATGGAAGAAGATCCTCCATCGTAAATTTTTCGAGATAAAAGAGCCCAAAAATTTTAAGTTTGTCTTGCATAATGACAGGATGCAAAGTCTGGCCAGAACATAAAATCTACCCAGCGTGTTCTTCTTCAATAAAACATAAACTAAAAACTACTATTTAGCTATCAAAATAATATATTAAACAATAATTTTTCCCGAAAATCGCCTACTTGTACTCGGCTGACGATTTTATTTCTTGAAGAGTTTTTTATGCTCCTGTAATCGTGAATTTAGCGCGGGAAAATTTATTTTATCTTAAAAAGCGGGACGTCCCGCAAAAATCGAAACATCTGACAACGTTGCCCGTCATGTATACCATAATTTGGAACAGAGGGAAGTAAATAAATAAAATCTCACCTTCCATGATGTAATCCAAGTAATTTTTCATTATAAGTCGAGCTTCTAACCATAGTTCAGTAGCAGTTTTGTATAACATACTTTGGAAATCATCTTCACTTAGCAAGAATTCTATATTTATATGCACAAAGTGAACCACAGTTGGCAAAAGAAGATTCCATTTTAAATGTTTCAATATCAAAATTTCTAGTCCATAAAAATCCACCAAAGAATATTTGTTATGAACTAGCTCATTCAATTCACTGGCTTTTAGAACATTACAGTCTCGCTCTTCAAATTTTGCTGTAATAATTCGAAATTTATATTTTATAAAAGATAAATTTGTTCACTTACTTGCGAGTAATAAACATACAAGTGCAATCAATTGCAACTTTTCGGGGATAATATTGTAGTTATCCATAAAGCAATCTAGCAAATGTACAGCCAAATGGATGCTAAATATGTCTAAACCTTTTCTGGAAGCAATATTTCGCATGGAATCCACTAATCTTGGCCGCTCCGCTATTTGTGGTGATTGGAAATGAAATTTCATTATTTGCGATTCTCTTTCATGAAGTACTCCTGCGTAATCTTCGTTATAATCATTTGTACACCAGAATACATGTAAATTATTCTACAAAATTGCGAATGAAAATGTTTGTTCAAGCCTTATTATTTTATTACTTACAAAACTATTTGATGATGATATATTATTTTTATTGTTGTAAGATGATTTCGAATATATTGGAGCCATTTTATGACTTATTTATAGTACGCAAAACGAGAATGAAATTGATAAATACTTTGACACTTCAAATATAATTTTTGAAGTTTTCGTGTTCGTACCGGACTTTTAATAGAAGTCACTAAAAACTTAAATGAATATCCCTAGAAATGTAAACAAGTGAATAAAAACAAAAAACAGTTCTTGTAACGTAACTTGCTGCTTTTATTTGTTCTTATATTACATATTACTGAATTTATAATAATTGTGAATAATTATTAATATTATAGTTGATGTGTTGGTGTTTTAATAATTTTCTTGTTCTTTCAAATTATATTCGAACAACTGCATCTTGTCATTGCAATCTAAACAAATTTGTGGGTATGTATTTCTTTGAATAACATTTGTTAATAATTTTTTCAATGTTGTATTCGATAATCGTTGTAAATCATCAAATAGACTCCACACAACCTAAAAATAATTCAGAAATAAATATTTTTTCGCTGACTGGCATTTCAAGAATGATTTTAAATAGCAGCCGTACAAAATGATGACAATATTTAAAATATTGATAATAAACATAAAATTAATGAAACGGCAGCCTCTGCTGTAAATCTGATATTTTAATGCCTGCCGTGCCTAGTTAAACAAATAACTTCCTAATAAACCGACAAAAATTTACTTCCTAGGCTTCGCTTCGTTTTATGAAACGCCGCCGAGGCAATAAATGTAGTACCTTTTTTGCATTGTTAAAGAAATAATTATTTTCCACAATCGCGAAAATAATTATTTGTATATCAAGGCCGCGAAATCACCCTTTAGCGTACCGAGAGAAAAATTGTCGCCGAGGCCGCTTGCGGCCGAGGCAAGACAATCTCGAGGGCGTTAAATGATTTCGCGGACAAGGTATACACAATATTTTTGTGCAACCGTACAAAATATGTAATTACAAATTTTATTAATTTTAAACAGTTTTATTGTAAATAGAAAGTTAGCTTTCAAGCTGGCTATGGGATTAACATTTGATAAACAAAACCATGCAATTCTCAAGTGTCAAAGTGATTGTTTACATAATTTCGCGGTCGCTACCGTGACAACGGCCGCGAAATGAATTTCGCGGCCGTTGCCATAACAACAGTCGCGAAATTTAATGTCGCAGCCTGTATTGCGACTGCGAAATGCTAATTTCGCGTCCGGTTGCAAAAAAAAAATTTTGTTGTAAGGACATGCAAAAAGTTTTGTTTACTCCACTTTATTAATGTCAACGTTCTTTCTAAATTACTATGAAAATAAAGTGGTTTGTAAGTAACCATTCACATTTTACCAATTATTTCTATTTTTATTTTTTATATTCACATTTCACCAATTATTTCTATTTTTATTAGGGGCGAACAAACACGCATTTCCAGCGACCTCGAAATGTTTAAAATCAATTGTAATTAGTGCGCTTGGCAATTTTGTTATTGTACTGTTTTTATTATAATCAATGGATACCTCCCGCCATTTACAGCCCGAGTCACAAAAAAGATTAATTTTTTTGGATTAGCGAATTTTATTCTTAATTTTGACAGTTTATTTCTTAATATATAGTCTAATCTAATCCAAGTAACTACCTTTTTTTAAACCCGTCAACAGGATTAAATCCCAATTACAGAGTGGATTCACATTCACACACATCCATGCCTTAGTGAGATTCGAACCCAGAGCCCCGAGGGCACTCATGACATAAGGCGTTGCTCTAACTATTGAGCCACCGGAACTATAATAAAATGAAGATTAAATTTTAAATACTGGAATAGAATAGAATTCACTAATCCAAAAATGAGGATTAGCTTAAATATTTTTGCGAATCGTTAATTTTTATTGATCTAAATACATACATTCATATTTATTTATGCTGGAAACTGTTTTGAATTCCTTTTCTATTGTTCTATTTACTTTTTCCTTTTTAAAACGTTACTAATATTATTTTGAAATGATTAGTTCTTTGATAATGACATTTATCTGTCAGTTACATACATTTGAATAACTGCGTTTTGTTTGTTTAAAGCGTAGGCTCTGGGATTTAAATTATAGATAATTTTATAAATTTATCCGTAAAATATATAGAAAAAGTATTAGTGCAAATCTATAGAAAATTTAATAATCTTTAATTTTTATAATAACATTAATCTCGAAAAAATAACATTTAAAGGTATTTTTCGAAGAAAAACTATTTTGAGCTTCTAGTAAAGTGCCATTTCCGGTTATCCGATTTTCACCAAAATCTAATGGGTTCTTTCCAATACAGTTCGAAATACAAGATTTCAAAATTTTCTGAATGATAGTATTTGAGTTAGAGTGGAGGATCCACACACACACATACACACAGACATCATCGTGAAAATGTTAAAATTGGACTCTAGGGACCTTAAAACGTGCTCATTTACCAAAATCTCGATATGCGATTTTTAGCACGATCCCTATACCTCCCTTACCAAGGGTAGCGGGAGGTAAAAATTAATATATGACTCGTCAGCCGTGCCTTTACATAAATATTTTTTGCAAAATAAAATATACTCTTACATCTCGGTCCATTATTTCGGTATAAGCGTTGGCAGGTTCATAATACCACCTCATATTTTTGTAAGGAACTTTTGCATGTACATCGTAAACAGTGCCTGTGATTTTATCTATTTTATAGTCTTTTGCAACCTGAAATATTATTTTTTATTTCTAATGTATGATTAATAATTCAATTCTACCTTAAAATTTAATTCTACTGATTCAATAGGTATAGCTACAGTTCCTGAGAAGTATCTTTTAGTTAAATTTGCTGCGTAGTCAAAATATACCATTAAATCATTAATTATTAATTTAGTTGATATTGATGTAGTTTGCAAATTTTCATATATCAACGCTTGGCTAAACGAATCCTTGTAATACACACTTTGAAGTGTTCCAATAAATCCATTTGTATATTGTACGGTTCCGTTTACTTCATAACCAAAAAAATTTCTCCTGCAATAATTATATTATTGAAGAAGTTTTGTTGATTTCAAATGTATTTTCTATTTTACTCACGATATATTTTGCGTAAAATCAGCTAGATGGAAATTACAAAGCCCAAAATCTTCAATTTCGTATATATATTCTTGTGCTAAGTTTCTTATGTACTTACGCCATCCGAGTAATAAAGATCTAATAGGCCTACGAGCATCTAACAAAATAGTAATTTAAGTTTTAAGGTTAGTAAGTGCTTCCTACCGGTTGAGGATAATACCGGTAGAAGAGCACTTACTAACCGCAATGCTTATTACGTTTTTTTTTGCACGATCGACGCACAAAATTAATAAAATAAGATTTGATAATTATTTTGACATATTAATAGTATTATAACAAGTAGCTAAATAGTGCTTTTTTTCATGAGTGAGCCGTTTAAAGCATGAGCGGTAGCGAGTGCTTTAAAGCTCACCAATGGAAAAAAAGTACCGTTTAGTCGCGAGTTATATATGTATAGTATTATTTACGAAAGATGTCTATTCAAGGTTATTTATGAGTCGGCTGATATAATATTACTTGCAGATAACTTCACTGCATTTAGTACTCATAGGCGTGCAACGCAAAATATTTAGGGGTACATTTTAACTGAAAAAATAAATTTATTTTATTTGAAAATTTTGTATCTTTTTAAATAAAGCTTTTCTCAAAGTTTTATCTTCTTCACCTACGTTTTGCATAAAACAAAACTGTAGATTTGAGATAAACCATAAAATAATAATTTGATTTGATTGTCAACGGCACTGGATAAACCTTAGTACATATAGGGCAGTAGGGCGCGAGGAGACACGTGACTCGAGGGACCTTGACGTGCTTAGAATCAGCTGATTTGTGTGCGCATGTCATTTTGACAAGAATATTGTCAATTTGACAAGACCAATGTTTTGACTTATTTTGATTTTGAATTTCTTAAATGTTAATATTTTATAATTTTTAGGCAGTGAATCACATGAAATTAAAAATAATATTTTGGTAGTTAAAAATCAAAATAAGTCAAAACATTGGTCTTGTCTACATGACATTGTTCTTGTCAAAATGACATGCGCACACAAATCAGCTGATTCTAAGCAAGTCAAGGTTCCGTGAGTCACGTGTCTGCTCGCGCCCTATAGTAGATAATTACATATCTGTAACTCTACGACATACGTCACTGCTATTTTTAGTGTGTTACAAAGTAATGGCACTATTTACGTATATGTCACACCACACAAATTAAATAAAGTTGCTAAGCTACTGCTATAAAATGCTGTGTATTCTTTCTTCGAACAAATGACCTTGAATAGTCATCTTTCGTAAATAATAGTTTACATAATTTTTGCAACACCACAATCTTCAGTTAAACAAATTTAAAATAAATTTTAAAATAAAAATATAATTTTGATGAATATGTCAAGATACTTCAATATATTCACTTTATTTTCTCAATAATACAATTTATTACTTACAATTTTTTAAACTACAATCTTGAGTACAACAATGAACTTAGCAACTAGAAAAACATATGTACTGAAATAACTTTGTGAAGACAGATGTCACTAGTGGTACTATTTCTACACAAAATACAAGATCACAGTTCACCTGTTGTAGTTTGTTTTGTTAGTGGTTATTAACAAAATTTATTATTTAGTTCTTCAGAAAGATAGAAAATGAGCAAAAATGAGAGTATTACAGTTATTTTTTAATTTCACACTTTTCTATGACACATTTTAGCCATTGAAAAATGTGAAATAAAGACAACTTTAGAAAATGGTGTTTCAAAAAAAATTAATTCTCATTTTTAAAGTAAGCTTTGATCGTTATTTTTTTACTTACCGCTCCTCGCATCCTGATCGGTAAGTGATGAACATCACTTATGCCCAGTTGCACCAACAAAAAAAAAATGCATATCGAAATTTTGATTGCAATGTAATTCATTTGACTTTTCATTTCGATGCAATATTGTCAATTTAAGGAACGCTAATTTAAGTCACGCTGGTGCAACCGGCCATTACCGATCCGCAATTTGAACATTAAATAAAACCTAGTGCCTTGGAAACCCTATCGGTAAACATTTAAAAATTCGATCGTGCAAAAAATTAACATGTACTTGTTTATTTTATTAATCTTACCATTGCCTTGTTCATCTTTTCCATAAAAGAAATCGCGACTAATATAAGAATGCACTAAAAGAAAATAATTATTTTTTTATAGATATGAAATATTTTAATACTTGCCTACTAAAAATAGCAAAGAAATTACAAATAATTTCATTAACATTTTGACTAGAAAGTCTACTTAAAATTAAATAATTTTTTAATATAAAACTGTGGGACTATTTAAATATATTCGCAATATTATCTGCTAAAGTAAATAAAACTTACAATGTATAATAAGAACAAGATTTATTTCTAAATTAACAATTACATTTCAGAACAACTTAATCTAAAATAAACATTTTCGTATTAAACGTGACGTGTTTCAAATCTAAATTTCAAAGGTTTGTCGGGGTATGCCAGCATTCTGTTACTTGAACTTATGTCTCCATAATGGTATTGAATTTTGTAGTTGTTCAGCACCTGTAATAAAAAAGATATATAACAGATATCTTTCACAACAAACAAAAACAGGCGTTGATACAGATTTATTAATTTTAGAGCAAAAAATTCGAGGCCAAAAGTTGTACATTATTAAAAACTACGTCTAGTAAGTTAAAAAATATTGGTCAAATATCTTTTCCTACTACCGTTTGGAATATTTTTGTAACAAGTGCGGGAAATTAGTGATTCTGAAACGAATAGAAGTTTTCAAAACGAGAGCAGCGATTTTTAGAATTTGTTTGGAGTTTTAGAATCATGTTTTCCGCAAGTGTTGCAAACAATATTTTTTCTATAACACTACTATGGAATTTACACATTCTGTAACTCAAAATTGTTACAGAATGAGCACAGAATATTAAAACCCACTAGTTTTTCAATTCAGCCATTCATAATACATGGAAAAACGCAATTGTTTTCCAAATCAAGCCGGCTTTGCTTAGCGCCTTGTATTTTTTTGATTGTCACCTCAACTGCCTTAACTGTCAAATAAAAGAAATGATTACAAAATCTAATTATACGCCTTGTTTTACGCGTTTTGAAGCACATGGTAAATTAAATAAAAAAATATTGCTTTTGTAACATACAAATAATATTTTATTATTTTTAGCAAAAATGTCAAGTGACGAGCAAAATATATTTTTTAAATTGCGGCTCGGTCTAAAAACTTTTCCTTCACGCGGAAATTATCTGTTCCAACTAGTTATAGAATATACTATTCTGCAATCGTCAAAAATTAAGAAAAATTAGAAAATGTAATTTTTGACATATACTACTTGGGCGTCTGTGAATTGCATTTTTAAGCGATCGTGATAATTATATTCATGACAAAAGAAAAATCTCGTAGTTATTTTTCCGCACTAGTGTGAGAATTGACTATTTCCCGCACTCATGTTTAGTTATTTATTTCCCGCACGATTATAGAAAAAAATATATTCATATGAGTTAGAAAAAGTATGTTTTATTTATTCCACACTGAAAAAAAATTATAGTCTACATTTCCGTAGTGAGTGCGGAAAAGTAAATATGATTCTTTGTTGTCACAAATAGCAAACGGTAGTAGAAAAATCTTGTATGCAACACGAAGGAAATAATATATTTTTTTTATTGTACAAATAGCTATTGTACTTCTTGAAAAATGCTAAATCATTTTACTAATTTTTAAGTCATTTTTAGTGTGCCATGGAAATTAAAACAAATTACGATTATCATTTTTTCTGTTTGATAATTATAAAATAATTATTGTTAGGGTCAATCTTACAATCCCCAGTTAAAATTTTAACATCCAGATAAATAAATAATATTAAATCGGATTATTGGCAGCAATCATAAATTTGTCAATTTATTTAGTTTTAGTTTTGTTTATGTTAATGGCAGTTAAAATTTTAACTAGAAATTATAAACTTAGCTCTTAGAGATTAATTAATTAAATATTAATTTAGATTGGCAAATCATTGAAAATGTATCTTTCTATGGCATATTGAAAATTACTTAAAATTATTTTTAAAAAATCTTTATTAATTTGAACATCTGTATTATATACGGTTTACGAAATTATTATTCTTATTTTTAAGGTAATTTTTTAATATTAAAATGTAAAAAATATTTTTTTAATTAATTTTAAAACACGAGAAACTTTAATTTTTCTTCATCGAAGTTGGTACCTAACTAACACGTTTTGGTTTGAACCTGTTGCGTAAGTCAAAATACCAGTGTCTGTTGTTATTCATTATCAATACTGTGTTTCTGTGAATTATTACCGATTTAAATATAAAAATAAATATTTCCTACCTTGATTATAAGTATGCTAAGCTGCATCTCAGCGAGATTGCGAGCTAAACAGGCTTTGGGGCCGTAACCGAAGGGGATGCAAGCCAAGGCTGCGCCTTCATTGGTCTCGGCGTTCAACCAACGCTCTGGAACGAACTTCAAAGCATCGTCGAAGTGCTCCTCCTGGATACTGGACAGGTATGTAGCCATTAAAATAGTAGTGCCTTTTGGGACGCGATAGTTGGAGATGACTGTGTCTTTGGTCAGTACGCGGTTTAGGAATGGAATTGGAGGCTTCAATCTGAAACGTAGAAAATTATATCTTACTAATGAGACCTATTTTTCATTGCTTCTTTTTCTAATTTACAGAACATTAGAAATTTATTATAAAATTTAATTTTGTGGTTTTTGAAGCAAACATTTTTGAGCCACTGGTTGACTAGGTGATATTAATATTTTATATTATTTTAAATTCTGTACGTAATTAATAACTAATGTTGTATAATACCTTAATTTATTTTAATTTCACGCCGCCGATTACGTTGCTCTCAGTTTTGTTTTTTGTACAGTGCTAGTGAGATATTTATTCAGTAATCTTGAACAGTTTTTTGTTATCAAAATTAGGTAAGCAAAGGATTTGAAAATTTAAGTCACGTTTTTAATTTTATTAAATATTTTTACGTTCTACCGGTTTTGAATATTTAAAATACTCACCAGCAGTTATCGGCAAGAAAACAAAAGTGGTATTTATGTTGTTGATTGTTACAGAAAAAATTAGTTACATGGTCTTGATTTGAAACCATCCTAAAATGGGCAATACCTATACAAGATGTTCATTTTAAATGGGCTACCAGTGCTATCTCGAGAACTATAAGAGCTACAAAGATGGTTAAATGGGCATAAAATTTCTATTTCACAAGACAAATTAAAAGAAAAGAAAAACTATTTTTTCCTACAAATCTATTGAAAGTAGGCTTTTTTAATGTTTGTTTTTAGCGTTAAAAATGTCATTTTATGACAACAGTGTTAAAAGTTACAGATCATTGTTACTTTTGACACCAGTGTTAAAAGTGAATGTCAAAAAATTATTAGAAATACAAATTTAAATTAAAAAATAGTGTTTGTCGAAAAAATAGTGTATGATATATATGTTAAAAGTGATTTTATTTTGTTCGAAGGTTTGGATCACTCCGCTTCGCGTCGTATTCTAAACTTCCTTCTCACAAAATAAAGTGTCACTTTTAACACATATCATAAATAACTATTTTGACCAGTGGTTCTCAAAATACGGGACCTAGCTTTTTTATTTTAAATGAGTACAAATATTTTTTATTAGCTCATTCGTTAGAGAATTTAATTCTGAATTCAGTGATATATTGTTATACTCTTACATAACGATTTTTTTAGAGAAAAATGCATGCAAAGTTTTATACTAAATTGATTAAAATATGGCTATAAGAGTGCCACGAATGGAAAAAATGAATACATGTTATTTTTATTACATAGAAATAGAATGCTCTGACCGAAAGAAGTGAATGTTTTGTTCTTGTAATTGATCATAAATGTCAACGCAAACAAAATATTCACGTATTTCTTTCATGGCATTCTAATAGACCATTTCAGAAATTCAAAGCACATGCGCCAAGTGTTAGACTGCGACAAAAAGTTAGTGCCGAATTACCGTATACCCGTCCTTGTTTATATGACAGTTCTGTCAATTTTACGGTTTTGTTTTTGTTTTGTTGGTTTCGTTTTTCATATAACTATGACGGGTACTAAACTGCTGGTCCACAAAGTGTTGCCTTTTGAAATGTTTTGTCTGGTTTAGAAAATAAAAAGTTAGGTTAGGTATAGTAATACAATTTTTATAATGGACCTTTCCAATTTAAAGAGATAGAAGATATGCGCAATGGGGATCTGCGCATAGTAAGAACAACTGAGATCTATGACGTTTGATTCTAAAACATTTAGACGTAAAATGTGAGAATATCTCGGATAACTTTGGCCTAGTTTACACCGTATGTGACCTATATTAGGACAAAGTGAAAAAAATATCGGGTTGTTTACAACGCATTCTTTAGAGCCTAGGATAGGTGGGATATAGGTACTAGTTTGTACCACCTAGCGGTTTAATTTTAAGTTAAAAAAAACAAAAATTATTTCCTTTTATATTCTTATCACTCATGTTTATATTGTTATACAGAATTTCACAATAGTTGCTATCAATCAAAACTGGCATATATGTAAATCACTATCACTATTCTCAATTTAAGCGACATCTACTCTACCGTACAAATTTAGAACTATTTTAGGTCTAAGCTGTTTACACCGCAATAAATACATTTGGGCCGAGGCCTAGTATAGGTCAGGCCACATGAAAAAATGGCCTGACCTAAGCCAGGTCGCTTCATATTTTAGGTGTTTACACCAGGTGACCCAGCTACATTTGGGTCGAATTTGGGGTATAGGTCGAATATAGGTCTACGGTGTAAACTAGGCCTTTAAAAAATCTTATCGAAATAAGTTACAAAAGCTTTTATTGAAGGTAAAATGTCTAACGATGCAAAATTTCACTGAGAATACAGGTATTTTAATGACTGCAATATTTTTGACGTTTCGTTTGACAGCCCAACTGGCAGTTGTTCGCGCCATTTTCTTACTATTTGCAGCGATAGAAAGAGATAGCCGTTAAATTGAAAAGGTCCATTGATTGATGAATGGACTTAATTTTTTCACATGGTAAAATAAGTTTTTATTTGTAAAATAAGAATTGAAATCATATCTTATACTCAAATTCATATTAACAACTTCTGTGTAGTTCTAAAATTTAAAACAGAATACCGGGCTCGTATATAAATTTGAAATGCCACAATTTAACGGCACTAACTTTTTAATTCAAAAAGTAAATGTAGTGGTCGCTCAAATTTCTGAAATGGTATATTCCATGTAAAAAAAATAACACGTATTCGTTTTTTTCCATTCATGACCCTGTCATTATAGCCATATTTTAATCAAATTAATATAAAACTTTGCATGCATTTTTCTCTAAAAAATCGTTATGTAAGAGTATAAAAATATATCACTTTATTCAGAATTAAATTCTCTAATGAATAATCAAACAAAAAATGTAAGTTCCCATTTAAAATAAAAAAGTTAGGTCCCGTATTTTGAGAACCACTAGTCGACAAAAATAATTTTTCTTTTCTTTTAAGTTGTCTTGTGAAATAGAAATTGTTTGCCCATTTCACCGTCTTTGTAGCTCTTATAGTTCTCGAGATAGCAATGGTGGCCCATTTAAATTGAACACCCTATATAGGCCAGTCAAACTTAAAAAAAAAAATATTCCCAATTTTCAAATGTTGGATATGATTTTTAAAAGTTAAAATATGTCGTCTTATAGAGTAAAGGACCATTTTATGAATAAAATTTCATAACTACACCAGGTTGAATCGATCCAGGAAAATGGAAAAGTACTTACTTCGATAATTGATAGAAATCTCACACCAAAAAAACAAGCCTCAAAATAATTATTGAACCTTGAAAATATTCCTGCTTACCTTAGACTCTCCTTGATGCACGCTTTGAGATAAGTCATCTTATGAAGATCTTGGGCTTTGATTTGCTGAGGCAAAGCTTTAATTTCCTCGTAGACAAGTCTTTGAGTTCTAGGAAATCTTGCCAAATGATAGAACAAAAACGCGACACTATGAGTTATAGCGTTAATTCCAATCAGCAACATATCTAAAATTACTGTTAGAATATCTTCTGGCAGTGTGCCTTCTTGTAGCAACATAGCTTCAAGCATAGGCACATCATCTGTCAAGATGTCTATTAGCGGATCTTTCTTCTTTTTGCGGAGGTTTTCTTCCATCTCTTGGAGGTGCTTACCAAAAATGCTAAAGAAAATAGTTTCAATTGGACAAATAATATGTATTTGTAGTAATTTCTTACTGGTCGATGATGTCGCAGTTTTTAACGAGAGATTTCCAGGCGGGAGTCTCAATCAGTTTCCATAAATGCATTCCAGATTCGCAACTCCTAACAGCTTCAGTAGCTCCTCGATAAGCATTAAACAAGCGGGCATATTCCGAAGTCGAAACATTTTCTTGGGGAGTTAAAAACCCTAATTTTTTCCCTAATATTACAGAACATAAACATTCAAGCGACCATTTGCTAAGATCGTCCCAAAAATTAACCGGAACTTCGCCTTGTTTATTTTTTATCTTATTTATTTTTGCAATAAACTCATTGCTAACATTTTCAATATGTTTAAATTGATATGGAGTTGATTTGTTCAATGTATCGGTTATTTGTTTACGAAGTTTTTCCCAGTCTTCACCAAACCTAATTTACCAAAAGATTATTTGTGTTTTGTGTAATTTTTGTGTGACTTACATCAAAAATGGACCAGCATTTTTGAATTTTCTGTATTCCATGCGATATTTTTCGAGAGAATCTAAGCTGGATCGAATGGGATATCTACCCTCACTGGCAAAAACAGATAAAGCGTCATCTGGACGACTCAAAACTACGATATTACCGCCGAATGGTCCTTGTAGTCTGACAATTGGACCATATTCATTCATCATCCAACGGAAAACAAAGCCATTTTTGCCCCAACTTAACCTAGAACCTAATTATAACGTCAAAACTTTGGTAAAATAACTTTAAAATAACCCTTGTTACGCCCATGAGATAGCGTCTGTTAAGCGCCCGCTAGCCTCTACCACAGTATACACAACATATATAATACTTTTTATACTGTGCCTCTACGATCTACATTAAAATATTATTCACGAAAGATGACTATTCAAGGTCATTCATGAGCTGTCTGAAATAATATGACTTACAGATAACTTTACTGCATTTTATACCCATAAGCGTGCAACGCGAAATATTTATGGGTACATTTATACTGAAAAAATAAGTGTATTTTATTCGAAAATTTTGTTTCTTTTTAAATGTTTTTCTCAAAGTTTTATCTTCTTCATCTACGTTTTTGCATAAAACAAAAATATATACTTGACGTGAACCAGAAAATAATAACTTTATTTGAATGTCAACGCTACTGGATAAACATCAATACAGAGGGCAGTATAGTAGATAATTACACTGGCTTTGAAAAAAATCGCGTAAACTATTATTCACGAAAGATGACTATTCAAGGTCATTTGTGAGCCGTCTGATATAATATTACTTGCGGATAACTTCATTGCATTTCATATGCATAGGCGTGCAGCTTGAAATATTTATGGATACATTTTAACTGAAACTAAGAGTAATTCATTTGAAAATAATGTTTTTTTTTAAATAATGCCTTTCTGAAACATTTATATTCTTCACTTACGTTTTTGCAAAATACAAAAACATAGACTTAACTTATAAAGCAAGGAATAATAATTTGATTTAAACGTCAACGCCACTGGGTAATTATTAGCACAGAGGGCAGTGTAGCAGATAAATAGGTATCTGTAATTCTACGACATATGTCATTATTATTTATAGTGTGTTAGAAAGTAATGCCACTATTTACGTATATCTGTCACACCACATAAATTAAATAGACATAGGTCAAATAATCTTTCTCTTTCTAATACAAAATGTTGCTAAGCTACTACAATAAATTGATGTGTATTCTTTCTTCGAACAAATGACCTTGAATAGTCATCTTTCGTGAATAATAGTATACACCTATTTTTTGCTGTATTGAGTCGATCTTAATTTTTAACTTGTCAATGTCACTATTGTCAATTAAGATGTTAAAATTAACAGAAATTCAAATACATACTTGGTTGTTCTTTCAATTTTCTGGAATATATTTGTAATTTTAACAGTAGGTAAATTAAACCCAATTAAGAACTAGCTCCATAACAGATCAAATAGTGAAGACAGTGACAACATTGTCAGTTTTTATATTATTTACAGAGCTAAAAAAATACAAAAATTCGGTTACTTGATTTTTAAGGTGTACGCGATTTTTTTGCAAGCCAGTGTAATTATCTACTATACTGCCCATATGTCACTCCTATTTTTAGTGTGTTAGAAAGTGATGGCACTCTTTACGTATAACTGTTACACCACACAAATTAAATAGACATAAGTCAAGTAATCTTTCCTTTTCTGATACAAAATGTTGCAAAGTTACTGCTATAAAGTGCTGTGTATTCTTTCCTCGAACAAATGACCTTGAATAGTCATCTTTTGTGAATAATAGTATATATTGCATATTATGGGCGCGATCAGACATGTGACTTAGAGCGACCTTGGAATGTTTGAATTCATTGAATGAGATGTGTTTGCTTGTGACTGATAAGAACAATGTTTGGAATTATTTTGATTTTGAATAACAAAAAAGTTATTTTACAATATTATTTGCATTTATTTTTTCTCGTTTTATATTTCCCTCCAAAACTGATTAATCGTGAACAAGCAATAATAATGGGGCCATTTAAAAAAAGGAATCCATCTCACTTAATATAGTAATATAAAATAATTTGAAATACGTATCAGTGAAGCGCAAGAATTTAAAAATTATATCTGATTCTAAAGACTTATGGTGAAACATCCACCTACATATTTGATGTGATCTATTCTTTTAAGAAAAAAATAAATCAGAAAAGACCTCATTGTACATTTTATTAATAGAAATATGTGTAAATTTCATTTTATTTATTTTATAAAGAGAATATTTTGAAGAGGCTGTACCCAAAATTTGTAGAGGGGCAAAAATAATAAAATAAAATTGTATTGTGACAAGTGCACTCAATCAGCTGATTTCAAGATTGCTCAAACCATGTGTCTGTTCGCGCCATTTTCGAGTCTACATCTAAAAGCCGATTAGCACAGCCACAAACAGCAAGCTTTCTGTTTTCTGTGGCACAGTACACCCAGTAATGTGTATTGAACGTGATATATTTATTTATTAATTTTATATACTGTGTAAAAATTATAATTAGGAATTTTACCTAAAAGATGATTCGCACTGAGCATATATTGAATAGTGCTTGTAGTTACTTGATTTCCAATTATTGGAATATAATTCCATATTTGTGCAATGCGCCGAAGTATTTTTGGCCCAGGAACTTCATCGAAAGAAGCTGTATTGCCTAAAATCTCAACTTCGGTGTTTCGAATTACAATATCATCTTTTAACAAAATATCATTACGCGTCACCAATTCTTGTACTTCTGGAACTTTTAGAAAATTATCATCATTCAAGGAAAAAATGAAATACCGCTCAGAGCATACCTGTAGTATTTTTTATTGGCGGGACAGGAATAGCAGTATTAGCAGTTCTATTAGTTTCTGTAATGGTTTCTAATTTAGTTCCACGTGTTGCACAAACTCTGTACGAAATAGAATATTTTTTTAAGTTAGGGACAATTTTCACTACACGTAAAACAGTAGACATTTTGAGAGATTTTTTTGACTTTTTGAAGAACGGTAACAATTAATTTTCTCGTGTTTCAATTTTGTTTGTTTTGTTTTTTTTTTTGCTGACTATGATACAAATGTATAACTGACGAAAAAATTAACATTTTATGATATTTAATTCGCAGTTTAATTTTGATATCAATAATTATTGTGCAAAATGATGATTTATTTTAATAATAAGAAAAGTTGATATTTTCGAACAAAATATAATTTAATAATTATCGAATTTTTTTGACCAAAGACAATAAGGTAAAAAAGTTATAGGCGACAAGAATTCTAAAAAATCAAATAAGAAACATTTATTTAAAAAAATATCAGTATACAATATTTACAAAATCTCTGATTATATTTTGTACATAAGTCTTATAATTTAAGGCATGTCATTGTTAAAAACGTCATAAATAAAATTATAACAAAAATCCATCATTTTGATAAACTTTTAATGCTAACAAATATTTTAGAACATCTTAAATTTAAAACTAATTCTGTCATAAAATTTTTAATGTACAAATCTTTTTCCGTTTTCTTGTTATCGAAAACGACTGCCAGATAGATATTTGATTCGATTATAGTTAAAATATATGTAGTCTGGTCCTATAAAAACAATTTTTATTATTCGTAATAAAAATAATATTGTAATAATTACCATAATATCATACGAAAATACAATTCTGTCAACAGATGATAATTCTACAGCATTTTCTGAAATTTTCTTAGTAACTTTGTCCAAATATAGAACTGGTTTCTGCAAAGAACAATAAATGGGAGTAAATTTCTCGATTGTGGTAAAAATTAGATGTTAACAGTTACTCGAAATCTCAGTCAAACAGCATTTATTTATTTTTATAACATCGACGTTTTAGTACAGGATGCGTCTGGATAACCTCCCTAGTTTTGAAGGTGAATTAAAAAATATATACGCGATAAAAAAAATGTTTTAACTTATAATATGGGAAGCCTTTCGAACATTTTTTGGGGTATACGGCGGATTGCCTCCTGTAGGGTTTGCAGGTTTCTCGGCTCTGAGATTACACCACAAAAAAATCGCACGGTGTTAAATCTGGCAAATGCGCTGGCCAAGGAATATATCACCTCAGGAAAATTAAGCGCCCGGAGAACATTTTCTCGAAACCTACATTGATACTCGCGCTGTGTGGGCCGTGGCCCCATCCTGCTGAAACCAGACATTCTCCAAGTACAGTTCTTTGGGAATTAGGGCAAAAAAAAAATTGGAGCAGGTTCACTCATCCTTAGAATTTATGGTTTTCGCGGCTTCCACGACATTATTATGTTTACGATTGCATTTTTGAGAACGAACAAATATGTACATGCTTTCTGCGAATTTTTGTACGAAGTTTAGAAACAATGTTTAAACGAATGTTTTTATGTGTACATAATTTTATGTTTAAGAATCTGTAAGATGTTATTTACCCTGAAGAATAAAAGTATACCGAAAAGAATAAATGCTGTATGACTGAGATTTCGAGTTTTTGTAACATCTAACATTATTGAATTAATATTTTGAAAAACATACCGAAGGATAACAAACAATTAATGAATTATAATCTTCATCGTTATTACTTTCAGGCTTATCAGAAACTAATAGTACACTTGCCGCATCGTAACGTCTTTGAAAATTCACAATTCTAAAATAAAAATATTTTATGTTTTAAATATGCAAATTTAAAAAATATTTCTTACTTTTGATAATGATCATAGTGTAATTTCGAACACAACTGCCTCAAATCATTAGAAGGCACCTGTTGAGCTAAAATTGTGTGAAAATATAAACTATATTTGCTCAAAACCGCTCCTCTTAGTTTCATAAACCATTGAAATAAAGCAGGTAGCGGATTAGTTTTTAAGAAACCCAATTTCCAAGACTAAAAAAAAAAAAATTTCAATATATCCAATCTGTCAAAAATTATATGTTACTTCTCTATTTTGGAGTGTAGATTCCCATGCAGTTAACTGAGTATGTGCCCCGTAAATTAAAGCAAGTGTCGGTAAAAATTGCAAATTTTGCAGCTCAAGAAATGCTTTTAAAAGTTTTGCCAGTATTTCGCATTCTAAACTACATAGACAAGAATAATTAGATATAAGTTGTTAATGAATAAAAAATAGATTACCCAAAAATATTTTTAATTGGTGTTAGGGCCATATGAGAAAATAAATGTGATTGTTTTGCAATTATTTCTTCAATATGTGTAAGGAGTTCCTGGTAGTTTATTTGTTTGCTTGTACCTGCTACATGGATTTTTTCATAGCTAATACTAATTTAGGAAAAGTACAATCAAAAAATATAAACAGATACATTCGATACTATACGAAAGTCACGCTAGCATTATACAGAACGAGACACATAGTTCATATTTTTTTAGAATTTTATTGTAAATATGTTCAAACTAATTGCTTTCAATAATAACACACGTTTTTTTGTGAAAAATTCAATGGCTTCACCTGGAATTGAACCCAGGGTATTCCTGTATCAGGTAGAAAGTTGGATGTTCTATCAAAAGGGGTTTCCAGTTCTACGGTTTTTTAAAAATACTTATATAAATATAATCGTTATTTTTTCCATTTTTATTACCCTAAATCAAAACTAATCTTTAATGCATTTAAATCGAGCCAAGGGCGGTATCGCCTCCGCCATTTAGTCGTGTTCTTTTTACTACTTTTTACATGAGATCTCAGTTCGTCTCAGCTCACCTCAGTTGCCTCACTAATTTTGGCCGTTCTTTTTATCGTAACGGAGGTGAGATAAAGTGAGACCGAAGTGAGAAGAGTTTCTCCCTCCTTCCCGATTCTTAGTCACCTCTGGAGGTTGTACTTGTTGAGTTTTTAATCTTAGATGAATGGTAGGGATGAATGTTTTGCTGTCACGGGTTGTCACATACAATTAGTTTGGTTATTGTAAAGATTATTTGTTTATTCTTTTAATAAATATTTTTATTAGAAGAAGAAATAAATATGCAAAAGAAGAAGAAGAAATGAAAATTAGATGAAAGTTATAGTACCGTACAATTATTATTATCGCGGTTTTGACGTGACACGAAACGACGTACCGAACGCGTTTGTTTGTCACATATCCGTCTCACTCAGCTCTAGAAACGAATGTTTTCGGTGTAGATGACGTCACATGCGCCTTCGATTTTTTTCGGACTTCATTTATTGATACTACGATAATTTTTTTCTGGTGTATTAGAAACTTTTCGGCGTATATACAACAAACGGGTTTAATATTTTATGTACACATTAACAAATTATAAAATTTTGAAATCGGTATGAAGGTCCTGGGTTCTAATTCCGGTGAAGATGAATTTTAAATAAAAATAGCCAAAAGTCGCCCATTGCCAAATCAGGTGAGTATAGCGGGTGCTCTTACTACTCTTACATTTTTTTCGCCAAAAAATACAGAAAATGCTCTGGTTAATTCCATATTTTCACTCACAACCTTACTATAAAAAATCTGATGTGGCCAGCACATTACCTTCCGTCAGTCAGTTATATGAGGTATTTACGAAAATTCTACCAGTGAACTGTTACTGGTAAACAGCTTTTATCAGTTTATAGCTACCGGAATCGATATTATAAGAACGCAAGTGGTAAACAAGGTAGATCCATAACCTACGAAAAAATTTGAAAATTTAAAACAGGTTAGTAATTTAACGTAGTTAACAAAATGAGCAGAATCCTACTTTGAACACATTTCCACTTTTACCGCGCACGCTTCGCTTTGCATCACTACCTTTTTTTGAAATTAGATTCTTCTTGAATCCAGTAGATGGATATGGTAGATATTGAGCAATTTTCGAACACGGTAACTTTTTACCACTTGTGTTTTCGAACACAGTCGGTAGATGCGGTATCTACCGGTAGAATTTTCGTATGTATTGTCTATAAAATCCATACATAAAGTTCCTTGCAAAAGATTATAAATTTCTTGTATGTACATTACCTTTCGACAGTTGTATGTATTTTATACAAATTTCATACAGAAAATTTCGAGCAAAAAGATCCTAACACAAATATACTACGAATATGTCATTGCACTTGACACTGACATCTTTCAATCAGAATTTTCTTAATATAGTAGCTGTTTCTAGCATAGCAGGCTAATTTATGAAATTTAATTTCTTTATAATTTTATAACTCTTTATCAATCCATTTAATATGAAGTATAAAATGCAGTCAAATCGTATAGAGAATACAATGTTCTTTAATATTTATAATTATATTAAATGTGAAAAAATTATATTTAACATAGTTTTTTCAAGAAAAACTATTAAAATCTGCAAATGAGGGTACTTCCGGTTGACCATTTATAACCAAAATCTAATCAGCTCTTCATGTGGATGCAACGAAGAGGAATACGAAAGAATTATAATTTTTAGAATTGTAGTATTAGAGTTATCGTAAACGAAAATTTTGTTACACACACATACAGACATCATCGTAAAAATAGTAAAATCGTATTCTAGGGACCCTAAAACGTGCTTATTCATCAAAAACACCACCGAATTTTTTGACCAAAGACAATACCTTCCTTACCTAAAGGTGACGGAAGGTAAAAATTATTCTGACAACTTTTGCAGCTTACTGAAAGTATCAAATAAATAAATGTTCAAAATAAGCTTTTTTTAAAGGATACAAGTCAATTAAATCAATGCGAGCAGCTAAAAACTCAGCAACTTCATTAAAAAATGAAGTTATATTCTTATTAACTAATCCAGTCTTAGAACATTCTTCTAATCGTCGTAATTCTAATCGTAAACTATCATATATGGCACGTAGAGAATTCTGCAAAAAACTTATTTTTTGTACACAATTAATTATATTCATATTTAACTTACATCTTTACGTAGAAAACCTTTATTTTTATTTTGTAAAAAACCTAATTCTATGTATGATTTTTCGGCTAAAGCTATTTGTGGTAATTGGGCAATAAGTAAGCACCATGGACTCAGTTGAGTATTTCGGCACGATTCTCTTTCTTTTTCCTTGAAAAACAATAGAATACATTTTACAACCCATAAGACGAGTAAGGATCTTCATTCAACTTATTTTTCAACAAATATTAGTTGTAGTTTAACAAAACCATTTTTGTAAAGCATACTGTTTTTAATGGGTTAATAACCTTTTAAATTTTGGTTAACAGTTGTTGGGTTCGGGATTTAAACCCATATACGTTTGTAAGTATTAATTAACTACTAATTATAATTGTTTTTACACATAAATATATAACTTTAAAGGACTAACCACATGTTCTTTTGCTTTGTCAAAACATAATTGCGATATATGCGTAAAAAACTTGTGCATAAATTCGTCTTCGTGATCCATTTTGGATTATTATGTAAAATTATTAATAGCTATATAAATAGAGATGTTTACTGTTGATTATGCCCATATTTAATTATGTGATAATCTTCCGTAAATACCATCATAACACCCATGAATTTTGCGTTGTATCAAACGAGGTTGTAGGTTATAAAAAATTGTCGTATGATTTGTTTCGTTTTTACTCCCTAAACGAGATGTTTTCTAATTTTTACTCTATAAGCATATTGTTTTCTAATTAATTTTTAATTATAATAATATATTAATCGTACAACTTTATAAAAAAATAATTTATAATCTGTACGAACTTAACGCAGTTTTCGACTTTTTTGCGTATTTGACAAACGTAGATTCTTAGGTTAAAAGTGTTATTTATTGTTTAAAACAGCCCTTAAAATGGATGCAAAACCACAAAAAATGCCCAAAGTGGCAAAGGTAAGTGTAATAAACAAATAATTTTACATATACGTACAATATTTCCCCGTATTTATAGGTTAAAAACAAAGCCCCAGCTGAAATCCAAATCACAGCCGAACAACTTCTCCGAGAAGCCAAAGAACGCGATCTTGAAATCCTCCCACCGCCTCCAAAACAGAAAATCTCCGATCCAGCTGAATTAGCCGATTATCAACACCGCAAACGCAAAGCTTTCGAAGATAATATTCGAAAGAACCGTACTGTTATTTCCAACTGGATCAAATATGCTCAATGGGAAGAATCACAGAAAGAGATCCAAAGAGCTCGCTCAATTTACGAGCGAGCTTTGGACGTGGACCACCGAAACATTACATTATGGCTCAAGTACACTGAAATGGAAATGCGGAACAGACAAGTCAACCACGCAAGAAACCTTTGGGATAGAGCGGTTACTATCCTCCCTAGAGCGAATCAATTTTGGTATAAATATACTTATATGGAAGAAATGTTAGAACATGTTGCTGGTGCAAGACAAGTCTTTGAGCGGTGGATGGAATGGCAACCGGATGAACAAGCTTGGCAAACTTACATAAATTTTGAATTACGATACAAAGAAATCGATCGCGCGCGACAAATTTACGAACGATTTGTTATGGTACATCCAGAAGTTAAACATTGGACAAAATACGCCAAATTTGAAGAAAACCACGGATTTATATCAAGCGCTCGGAATATCTACGAAAGAGCTGTCCATTTTTATGGGGATGAGGATATAGATGAACGACTATACATCGCATTTGCTAGATTTGAAGAAAATCAAAGAGAACACGACCGCGCTCGCGTTATTTACAAATACGCTTTAGATCATTTACCGAAAGAACGCGCAAAAGAATTATACAAAGCTTACACCATCCACGAAAAAAAATACGGCGACAGATCGGGTATTGAAGATGTTATCGTAAGCAAAAGAAAATTCCAATATGAACAAGAAGTTTTGGAAAATCCCACAAACTACGACGCGTGGTTCGATTTATTGAGATTAGTTGAAAATGAAGGAAATTTGGAAGTTATTCGAGAAATATATGAACGAGCAATTTCAAACGTACCCCCTTCCAAAGATAAACAATTTTGGAGAAGATATATCTATTTATGGATCAATTACGCATTAATGGAAGAAATAGAAGCAGAAGATTTCGAGCGCGCCAGACAAGTCTACAAAGCTTGTCTGCAACTTTTACCTCATAAAGTATTTACATTTTCAAAAATTTGGCTTCTTTACGCCCAATTTGAAATCAGACAAAAAAATCTTACTCAAGCCCGAAAAATATTAGGCAACGGAATTGGAATGTGCCCTCGAGACAAATTATTCCGCGGATATATTGATTTAGAAATCCAGTTAAGAGAATTCGACAGATGCAGAATTTTATATCAAAAATTCTTAGAATTCGGACCGGAAAATTGTATAACTTGGATGAAATTTGCTGAATTAGAAACACTTTTAGGAGATATTGAAAGAGCGAGGGCTGTCTACGAATTAGCAATCAGTCAGCCGAGATTAGACATGCCGGAACTTTTATGGAAAGCCTACATAGATTTCGAAGTTTCTCAAGATGAAACAGACCGCGCCAGACAACTCTACGAACGATTATTAGAACGAACTGTTCACGTTAAAGTATGGATGTCTTTCGCTAAATTCGAACTAAGTATAGATTCAGAAGACAAAATTAACATAGCTCTAGCCAGAAGAATCTATGAACGCGCTAATGATTGTTTGCGAAATAACGCAGAAAAAGAATCCAGAGTTTTATTACTAGAAGCTTGGAGAGATTTTGAAAATACAAATGGCGATGAAATCACTATAGAAAAAGTTAATAACAGAATGCCGCGCAGAATAAAGAAAAGACAAAAGGTTATTGCGGAAGACGGAACCGAAGAAGGATGGGAAGAAGTCTTCGATTATATCTTTCCAGAAGATGAAGCTGCAAGACCTAATCTCAAACTTTTGGCTGCTGCTAAGAACTGGAAGAAACAGATAGCTACTGAGGAGCCGGTGAATGAAACATAATTTTAATTTAAAAACAATCTTCTGTGACATAATGTAAAAATGAATTGAGTTAACATGATAACTTAAGAAATAATTTCCATTTTTGTAAGATTTTAATAAATTTTAATCTACGTCTTCGGGGCGAACTGGATGCGATAGAGGTATAACAGATTTTTGTTTTAGATCCCTTGAACATGCTTTTCTCATATCTGTAAAACAATATGTTAGATTTGAAATAAGTAATAAATATTTTGAACTTACCATAAGCGTCTTCATCGGGATCTCCTGAATAATATTCCAAAACTGTTCTATATACGATATATCCTAAATTTTTATACATATTTATGGCTATTTTATTGCTAACTCTTACGAAAAGGTCGACGAAATAGGCTCGTTTTCTAAAACAAAATAATACTTCAGTAATAACGGGCCCATAAACCATTTTTTATTAAACTTTGTACAAGAACCCGACATGAAAATTTCTTATATTAAGCAAAATATGATTTTATAAAGTTTTGCGATGATTTTGTGACGTCATCGGTGGAATTGAAACAATATTTTTTCATGGGAGTTCCACTATCTTTTTTCACCAATGGGGATATAAAATGGATATTCTGTGGGCGGGGCGCTGTGGAATTATATGCGGGATTCTCAGCTTTCATATTTCTGACCAATAGAAACAAATCGAAACGCGTGGTGGTCAAAAAATGTTTAATTCGCTGTACCTTTTCACTAAAAATTCTAATTATTATATTTTGATTATGGTTTATGGGCCCATTGCCGAACTAGTGTGGGAAATAAAACAGACATTTTGTTTCGTTATGACGATCGCTTAAAAAAAATTACATAGCCGGCCAAGTGTAGATTATAGAATCACTAATTTTTCGCACTTGTTACAAAAATAAGTATTGTCAAACTTTTTCTCACTCGAATTTAAAGATTGACTCACGAGAGTAGCGAGAGTTACAAAAAAATCTTGCGAAATAGTACGGAAAATGTAGTAGTGTTTTTTCATCAGTATTTCGCTAGACTTTTCTTTGTATGTCGTGAAAAAAATATAATTCATCGCAAAAACATTAAAGTGAACGTAATTATTTGTATTGAATGATTGTCAGTTAATTTGTAAGAATATTGACGAGAAGTGAGGGTGAGGTAAGTTATAGTCGTATCTTACTTTTCAGAGACATCTTCCAAAAAGGCCATAAGCGTCGCAGCCAATCCGAGCCTTCTATAATCCGGAGAAACTGTTAAAGCCGTAACATGTCCATGCCAGTTTTCGCCATGGCCCTCCGATTTTCCCATAACTACACATAATGAATTAGCTTCTCCAACGGTGAGTTTATGTTTTCTACTTACTATATCCCATAATTTCTCCACTGGGAGATTCAGCAACTTGAAAATATTCCGGCCAGTGCGCCAGATATTGCATGTAGAAAGACAACCCATAAGTCTCTGTTAAGGGATCTAAATTTCTATAAAATTTGGGGTATATTAAATGTACTATATTTTGAAATGAAAATTACTTACACGTTATTAAATTTAAACATATCATCGCAAGTAAATGGCCTAAGAGTCGTCATGATTTTAATGAATCTTTTCTATCGTTCATAAAAAGAAAGCAGCGAAATGACAGCTATCATAACCTAACAATATGAAAAATAACCTATTTCGTACAAAAAATGCATAAAGAGCAATCAAATTAACATATTTATTTATTAAAACACGTAATATGTTGAATTCATTTTAAATTTTTGAGGCTCAAAACCTAAAAAAAATTAAGATCATGAGGGGCAATATCCAGATTGTCATTTGTTTAACCCCTGATTATTTCACAGCCAACATTTTTTTAAAATACTTCTGTTCGATGAGCAATAATTTAATCGTTTATCGTAAATATAACAAATTCTTTATTTATGATTCAACAATACAAAATATTTTAATTAGCTGAAACACACGCTGAAAACATACTAGGAAACCAATACACAACTTCTGTAACATTTTGCAAATCTATCCAAGCTAAACCTTCCTTTAATAAATGTTCTAAAGATTTTCTTGCGCGATCTTCTTCCCATCGTAATTGTTCGCATAATTTGCGAACAGAAATGCACGCTGTGTTCGAATTCGCTACTTGTTGTAAAATTGCAGTATGATCCATGCTTAATTCGCCGGGTATGGATTGAACCATATATTGTCCTTTTCCCACTTGAACAACGGAAAATCCATCTCCTAAAATTCGTAACTTTTTCGCTGCACACAATAAATCATCCGTGGAAATTTCTTGATGTTGTTTTCCTTTTCCTCTGGCTTTAATTAATCTTGTTCTTAATTCATCCAAACTGATAAGCCCTCCGTTTTTATCGTTAGTTGCTAGACAAACTTCTACGATTTGAACAGCGAGTTCATAATAGAAATCTCCTATTCCGAGCACAGACCAAAATCCTTTTCCTGATGCTAGGGGATCGACGCCGATAGACGCACACATTTCTTGAAACTGGCGACGAAATTGCGGGTTCTTTTTAATCTCATTTTTGTGTTTGCCTGCGAAATCTTCAAGATTTTTGCGGAATACTTCCATTTGTTTCGACAGTTGCTCCAATTCATTTTCTTGGATTTCGTTGCCTTTGTCTTTATATTTTTCTTGTTCTAATTTTTGTTTGTGAATTGCACCTACTCCTGCACGACGTCTCATATTTCTCAAGTTGTACAAATATTTATATTTTGACTGAACGTCAAATATTTTCAGGTTATGTTTCTTTATCAAGAAAATTGCGCGCGAAAATTGGACGTGGAATGTGAAACTAGAATATCTCACACACTTAAAAATCTAAATATGTAATACATTTACTTTTCTAATTCTTAAATTATATGGAAATTACTTATATCACAATAAAAATACTTTTTATATGTATAAAATTATTAACATCAACAATAATATTATTTGATATTTCTGTGTTCTAATGATGTAGCGATTCTTTCTAATAAAATATTAGAGACACTGTTCTGTTCAATTAATTGCTCTAATTGCATAGAAATTGAGCCCAATTTTTCTGTAAACATCGCTATATGATTGTTGCTTAGAGAATTTTCATGATTTGAATTTCGGATATCTGTAATTATGTCAAAATATTAAATATATAATTAAAAATAAAATATATTAGGTAACCGTGAGAATTCCAGGAGCAATTACTAATTTCTTCAAAAGTATTATCCGACTGATCATCAGTAGCAAATAATTGTTTTTTTATAATTGAAGGAACAGGCGATAAATTCATATTATTATCACAAGTTTTTAAGGAATTTTCTTCTTTCATTTTAATGTTTAATACATTATCTGAAGATTCATCTGTCGAGGAATTAAGTTTATCTGAACAATTTAAGTCTAATTCTTTGTTATTGCTTTTATTTTTCATTAAAGCAATGATTCTTTCATCCATGTAATTTAATTTGGGATAAAATACATATTGGCCCGTTTTCTTATCATTATATATCTGGATTTTCTTTAATTTCATTCTTATGGCTTTTTTAAGTCCCGACCATACCTAACAAATGGGAATAATTATGTTATTACCAAAGAAAACGTAGTATCCTTACCTTTTGCCATTTAATTTTATCTTTTTTTGGTCCGGGTGTTGTGTTTAATAATATTGTTAGATGATTCCACAGTTCATTATGTAAAGCTCTGTTTTTGACATTTAAATATGTCAAATTTGCTAATTCTCTGTTTTTCTCCATGAATTCAACTATTACTTGTTTTTGATCCGGACTTATTTTTACATCTGGTTGCTTCATTTTATAATATAACGTTGAAAAGAAGAATATTAAGTTTCTTCTTTATTTAGTGTCACAAAATAATTCTCAAAACAAAGTTGTTTATCAACAATATCAACAAATAATATGGCAAGATACTTACTTTTGTTTTTCAAAGGTACCTTCGATTTTCTTTTATATTTTTTATCATCATTTAAATACTCGTAAACATGTAAAATTACTATTTATATGGTTTCATACGAAAGCATAGAAGGACAAAGGGTAAAAATATTATTTAGAACAAATAACTACTTTCCTGATTCCCATCTTCTCTTCCTCTTGTTTTAAAATATTCATCACAAACGCGTTGTTTGAATTTATTTAATAAAGTTAAGTTTTTACCAGAGTTTTTACTTTACACCATTTGAAATTTTATTTTAAATGTAACTGGCTTTCTCGTTACGCAAACAACCTACTTGCGCCCTACATATATGTCATTTTTGTCTATTTCTCTCTTTTTTTTCATAGTTCCAAGCCAGGTTCAACATTTTTGAAAGCGCTGAATAGAATTGATGTGCGCGCGCATACGAGAACTTCCGCTCCACGCTTCCACGTGTTCCACGTTGCATTTTGTGCACATGGGAAAGAAATATGTCGAACCAGCAAGTATCGTTAAAACATTCATTTTCTGGGGAAAAACTGGGAAAATTTACGAAGAAAAACGAAATAAAGTGATAATTCAACGATTGAGATAATAATTTATGTAGAAATCGAGATTTTAGTGCAAGAAAATTGATGAGACAGAACAACAGGTCCGAGCAAATTACGTAAACCTGAATCAACGTTTGTTGTGAAAAATTCATTTTTTGAGTAAAACGAGAAAAATTGTGGAGAAAAACGAAATATAGTGATGAATCAACAATTGGCACACCCAGCTATGGGTAGTAAGCCGTGATGATTTATTTATTTTTACTGGAATAGAAGAAAAATCTTACGGCGTGCAACTAATTTGTAAGTGATATTTTTAAATATTTCTATAACTAAATCATTCGAATCTAGTTCAAAATATTGGAAACATTGTTTCCTGATAAATTCTCTTTATTTTAGTTGGCATTTTTCATTATTTAATATATTTTGAGGTTTTTTCATGCATTCATATAAGTTTGTCTTATATTTTAAATGTACTGCAATAAACGTAGATTGAAATATAAAATGGAGGATTTTGTGCTTAAATCATAGAAAAATGTCTATTGTTCATGTTAGACTGCACATATTTGCTGTTTTATATTTATTTTTCATGTAAATTGTACGTTTTAAAAAGCAGTCCTAATTTTTATTAAATGCTTTGTTCATTACGTTCTGTAACCGTACATTTAGCTGGTTTATTCTTGAACAAATCGACAAGTAACACGAATTAATTATTTGTGTATTGTGAATATTTTATTGATTTAATAGTAATATTGTTAATTATTGTTGTAAATTAATAACATTCATGTGTTTAAACAATGCCCCAGCTATATTTATAGTTATTTACGTTGATAATGTGTTTAATTTTATTAAGATCATACCCTAAACTATTTCCCAAGATCAAACTTGGTGTACATTTTTATGAATTGTTTTTATCTATTAATGTTTTGTCTCATACATACAAATATCATTCAGAATTTTATTGTGTATTACAATGAATTTTTTTCTATAGTGTCCAAACAAAAGTACTTCTCTCAGTACACTGTCCTGCACGGAGCTATGACCCAAAAAAAAGAACAGAGAACACATTTCTAGTGATTTCGGCATCAGAAATCAGTGAATCTTCAGTATCCAGACAACTTAAAATAATATTCAGAGTCGATCTAGATGTAAAGGAGCGGACAACAAACATTCAGCGATTCGGACACCTAGAAGTCATAAAAGTGAGTTTTGATTTTTATCTTTACCTCTTATTTCATATTTCTGTTATACAGGGTGTTAATGAATACGTGTTACAAATTTATAGGGTATGGTAAAATATACTAATAAACTCGTATCTGGAAACGCTCCGTTTCCGAGCTACATGCTCTTAAAAGAGTAATTCTCTACCGTAATTTTAGTTGGCTGTGGCTATTTATATTAACTTCTACCATTGAATTTTTTAAATAATGTTATTCATTTTTGTAATACATATTATAATAATTGATCAAAATGACGACCACCAATAGACTGGAAAAGTGTAACGGTCTAATGTAGGCACCAAATTCAAACTCAGTTCATAACGCTGACAACATAATTTTACTCCCCGTGTATTTCTTACAAAGAAAATTTTTACTCAACTTTAAAGGCTGAAAAATTTCATAAAAGTAAATCTCTTATGTAAAACATTATATGTACCACCTAGACCGATCCTTTATCTCCTGATTCGTACAATAATGTTCACATGAACTGCGCACAGTTTATAATTATTTAAATAAAAATACTACACTACAAAATTCAATGAACGTATATCTCTATTGCTGCTACAACGTCCGTACGCAGCCAATCGCAGCATAGCTTGTGTTGACTTGACCTATTTACGGGCGGGAGAGGGACTATCCACCACATACGGAATTTTAACTTATACGTAACATTTTAATTTCTAATAAAATACTTAACAAGAGCAACTTAATTTCTTTTACAAAATATTTTTTTTTTCTGGCAGTAAAATCACACTTCCATAAGAAACATATACTGATGAATTCAAACTATGGAACTCGCGCCAAAAGCAAATTCTAACCTTATTTTCTGGTCTATTTGAATGCAAGCATTGCACCTTCGGAGCATATTTTGATACATTCGTTAAAAAACGCTAGGATTTGTTTGAATATCTTGTGCTGCCGTACACTCGGCCTTACATTAATACCATGTTTGCGTAATCGCGAACAGTATGGTAATAATACGTCTGCAGTGCAATGCTAAAAGTTAAACAAAATAATAAATGAAATGATATGACACAGCCAAGTAAAATTAAGGTAGATATTTATTCTTTTAAGAGTCTGTAGCTCGAAAATGGTGTGTTTGCGGATGAGTTTATTAGTAAAAGTTGATGTATTTTGCAACTCTTATATGCCCTATAAATTTGTAACACGTATTCATTTAATACCTTGAATAATTTAGACAATAACATTTTAACACATTGCCTGCCGCGTTACCCATACATGACCAAAATAATCGTGGTTTCGTCAGGCCATGTCAATCATACATGGGTGACACGTGGACGAGAATGTTTACGTCTGGCAGTTACATCTGAGGTGCGTTCCAAAACAAAGATACAAAGTAAATGGATCCCCTCTTGGATTACGGTCACGTGACCATATTTGCCGGAGTATTTACGAACGGCTTTGAGTAAATAAAATAACATAACCTTAAAAATAAGAAAATATCTTTTTGGCTGCCAAAAATTATTTATTGTGTGCACTTCCTGTTTTATCATCATCAAGACATTTTGTACAATTAATACAGGTTTTACTATTATGTTTTTCAAATGACTTTTTTATAAGATAAATAATCATCAATTACTCCAATATAATGATAATTTTCAAGATTTATTTTTATTTCAAACCCGATATCTGTACCCTACTAGAGGCCGAAGAGTATGATCTAGAGTGCCTACTCCGAATTTTGGAACGTTTATCGCATAAATTTTAAGAATAAGCGCAATAGGTTTGGAATGGATTTTACCATACTCGATACTCCAGAGTAAGTTTTTGGAACGCACCCCTGGATGACGATATTGTAATGGAATTTTATGCTCGGTTGCAGAAACGTTCATCAACTATTCGGTTAGCGGTTTATCAAAACAAACAAATGCAAAGCAATTTTTTGACAGCAATGATTTAAATGTCAAAAACAAGCAAACTGATTCGAATTTGTTCGTTTTGATGAACCGCTAACCGAGCAATACGTTGATGAACGTTTCTGCAACCGGGCATTAGTTTACCTAAAATTGGTTTTTATTTATTAAAAACGTTTACTACAAATAAACTATCAAAATGCAACAATTGATTTAATTTTGTGACAGCTAGCTACGAGTACAGGATATTAGTAGTGTGGCTCCCACAGAAACAACACAATTTGCGGCCTCGGAGGAAATATTATGTAAAATAGCATAGAAGCGTTACTCATAATTGGGTGACAATTGACACTTCAATGCAAACCAAATTTAAACCAAAACAATAAAAGCACGCTCGTAATAGGGCGCGAGCAGACACGTGATTCGCGCGTCCTTGACGTACTTGGAATCAGCTGATTTGTGTGCGCATGTCGTTTTGACAAGAACAGTGTCACTTTGACAAGACCAATGTTTTGACTTATTTTGATTTTGAACTGCTAAAATGTTATTAATGTACAATTTTAAGGCAGTAAAACACATGAAATTAAAAATAATAACTTCTCAACTGTTCAAAATTAAAATAAGTCAAAACATTGGTCTTGTCAAAGTGACATTGTTCTTGTCAAAATGACAAGCGCACACAATTCAGCTGATTCCCAACACGTCAAGGACGCTCGAGTCACGTGTGTGCTCGCGCCCTGTACGGACCATTACCTTCCTTACCTAAAGGTAACGGAAGGTAAAAACAAGTGTCATGGCTATTGTTACGAATTAACAGAAATTTTAAAATTTCTTTTAGAAATAATATATGCAAAATTAACAGGGAAATTGCATAAAACCAAAATCCCATGTTAAATATTTATGTTCATCCCTAACTACCAACACCCGGTATAATTTGAGTCATAACATTTGTAGGAATAGCAATATATTACATAATTAGTTTATACGAGACTCAATGTTGTTGATGATTTTTAGGCTAATTTAAAAACCATATTAAAGCCAATTTCAAATACATTTGAAACCATTTAAAAACTTAGATAAAATATCGCATGGTACACGTGTATGAAGACATGTTGGCCGTGCGAAATGTTATCCAACAGTTTTAAATGGTTTAAATACTAGCACAAACTAATACTTACTATTATAAGGTGGTCCTTTGGCTTGTCTGAGACGTCAAGAAATTTGGATGCAGCGTTCGAGCTTTGGATTTCAACACTGCAGCTTTTCCAAAGGATACCTGAGCACCAGATAAATCTTCTACGGCGTAGACGACCATCGATGGAGGAACTGGTAGGAAACTTTATTTTTTTATAAAGTATTTTGTTTTCATGTTCAATCATGAAAATTTATAGTCAAAGGAATGCAACTGTAATATATGTCTAAATATTATATTGTACTCAAATTCGATTTTGAGTACTATATTGAAAGAAATATAACTTTTATAAATGTCAAACAATTTAAAATTAAAATATCGATCATTTATTAATAAAATCAATAACTGGGAACATATGATTAGCATATATCTTGAGATCATAACATTTTAAATAGTTGCAGGAAAACTATTAGACTTTAGACTAATTTATCAGACCTATCACACAATAGTGTTGTTATTCTTGTTATTGTCGAATCTTGGAATAAAAATTAACTGGTTCAAATCTAGTTACTAGCCAATAAGTTTATAAATATCAAATTAAAGCAAATTTCAAATATATTTGAAACCATATAAAAACTGTTGGAGAAAATGGTTTTCACACACGTGTACCATGCGAAATTTAATCCAACAGTTTTTGAAATGGTTTAATACCACAAAGTAATAATTATTATTTAATAGGCGGACATTTGGTTGGTCTGAGACGTCAAGAAACTTGGAGAATTTGGATGCAACTTACAAGCTTTGGATTTCAATACTGCAGATCTTCTAAGGCAGCTTTTCTAAAGGATTGTTGAGCTCTAGATAAATCTTGTAAGGCGTAGACGACCACCGATGGATGAAGGGTAAGAAACATTTTTATTTTTATAAAATATTTGGTCTCATGTTCAATCATGAGAACTTATAGTCAAAGGAATATGACTATGATATATGTTTAAATATTATCTTGTATTCAAATTCGATTTTGAGTACTACATTGAAAGAAATATAACTTTCATGGATGTCTCTATAATATTGAAACAATTTAAAATATCGACTATTTATCAATAAAATCAATATCTGGAACATATGATTAGAATATATCTTTCAGGAATCGGACATCAAGAAAACTGGATTAATGTAGTAGATTTTAAGTTAGTTTTAAGTTCTTTTAAATGTATTTTCAGGTCTTAATTAAACTTTGGCTCATCGCGCCGTTGAGCAAACACGCGTTTTCTTTAAAAATGAAAATAAATTTATTAATTTGAAGTGCATTCCTTGGCGATTCATCATAAAATCGTGCGTCTACGTTTGCCACCGTGGTACGCGTACTGCGCGGGTTGTCCAGACGACACCTAGGGAGAGTGTATGTGAAAAGAAAAACATATGTATCGGGGCATGAATGATGCGAATGGATGAGAGAATCAGTGAGAGGGTCAGGAAGGTGGGAGAGATTCGAAACTTGATGTGGGTTCGGGTTACCTTATTTAACGTCACGGTTAGTGGGATGGGTAGGTAGGGTTCGTGCGTGATTTTCCATAATTGAGTGGACTGATATGGTTAGCTATGCCTTGTGAAACCAGTTGTTTATTCTGGGGGATCGCTTCGCACTTGTGCGAATGTTTCTAGGGACAGTTTAATTATTTTTTAATAAAGTTGCTGGCCATCGTATTGGCCTACGCTCTAGATTTCTAGACTCGAATGAGAAAAGATTAAACAAACCTGAATGCTATCACAGGAAGCTTTCTTATGGCGTTTATGTGCTCTCCTCATCCGGAGGCAACGTATGTAATCATCGTTTAATGTTAATGGCAACGAATAATTCAAGACAAAGTAAAGTTTTTGTTTGATTTAACTTTGTTTGAGCACACGGGTTGATCGCGTTCGGGGTAGGTATCGCGTATAAGACCGGGCGATGTCTTCGGGAGTAGCTGTCTCAGGCATCCAAGCCGAGTAGATTACATGTAACTGTCTATCTTGTCCTTAGGGAGCTCGCGTTGTAGGCCGTACATGCAGTGCATCGTGTGGGGTCGGCTTAACCCCCTCGTAAACTACATGGGAGAACCACCCCGGCGTTCTCATTTTTTGTCTTAGCTCGTATATCTCTCTCATACTTCGCCTTTAGCTTAGCATAGTCTAGATATAAGATAGCTTGCGTAGACTTAAGATAGCTTAGATATAAGATAGGCAAGGGTTGATTTTGCTTTTTGAGAGAGAGAGAAAAAAATTAACGTAACTTCACATTTTTGATTTGCTATTCTTTGAATGAGATATTAACGTAAGATAGGCTTAGATTTGCTATTCTTTGAACGATATATTAACGTAAGATAGGCTATTTTGCGCACTTCGCCAGCTTAATTTGGGGGGTTCTACAATAGTTTAAGTTAGATTATAAAATATTATTGTACACGAAATTGTATTTATTTAATAAATAGTATATATGGGGAGCGTGGGTTTGGCATTTGAGGGCGGTTGCTCCCTATATATACAATTTATTAAATGAATTTAGTTTTAAGATAGTTTTGTTGGAAGAAATCCCTATCGCCCTGTCACTGTCGTCGAGATTGCAGTGCTGATTGGTGACGCAGACCATGGCTTCCTCTTCATGAAGATCTGTTTAAAATGTATGTGCACAATAAAACAATTTTTTATGTTCTGTTTTTTTTTAATCGTACAGTAGGTAGTTTTAGTAAAAATTGTAATTATTATTAAGCATTTAGACGCGGTTAGGGTGAAGTTAGACTTTAAGTATTTATTGTGAACGAAGCTTTATATTAATAAATATTATATATTTTAGTAAGTGGGCGATTGGGTGCTAACACCAAAAAATATATTTTAAATTAATGTAAAGGTTCGCAAACGGTCTTAAACTGAATAAGAAATCTTGTACCTTTAACAATGGGAACAAGAAATCTTATTTAGGGACCCCAAGATTTAATTTGTTAAATAGTCTATAAGTATTGTAAACGGGACTCTATTTAATATATTATATATTGGGTAGTAGATAACCTAATAATATATAACTAGAGTTTTGGATCAGTTATAAAACTAAAATGTTTGTTACCAAATGAAATTATTACGGTTATATTATTTGTTATTAATTATTTTGTATCTTTATTCTGTAAATTAAAGTTATATTTTCAGATAAACTTGATTTACAGGATAAAGATGCAAAATAATTAATAACAAATAAATATAACCATGATAATGGTAATTTTATTTGATAACAAATGTATTAATTTTGTAACTAAACCATGTTTGACACTGTCATAAATTGTTATTAGATTTGTTAACAAATTTAGTAACATATAAGAACAGAATTATAACAAAAATTAAACGTAATTATTTCTTACTAAGTTTGTTAAAAAATTTGACAACAATTTTTTATCGTGCCAAACAGGCTTTTCTGTAAAATTAAAATGTTCGTTAACAAATTAAATCACCATTAGTTGACTTGCGTTTTGTATTAATTATTTCGCATCTTTATTTTGTAATAAAATAAACTTTTATTACAAAATAATGCAAAATTTTTAATAAAATTTGCAACCAAAATAATGGTAATTTTATTTGGTAACAAACATTTTAGTTTTATAGCTAAAGCCTGTTTGGCACGTTAAAAAGTTGTTTTCAAATTTGTTAACAAACTTAGTAAGAAATAATTATAAACAGAATTTTTAAACACGCCTGTCTTACATTTCATTTGTTATAATTCTGTTCATAATTGTCACTAAATTTGGTGATAAATCTAATAACAATGTATGATGGTGACAATGATTCTGCTGTAATACAAATAAAATTTATACATATTTATTTAAAAAGTATTTTTATAATAAATATATTTTTATATTGAAAAAGTGATTTTATTTCTAAATCCTTATACGTATGTAGTAGCCACAAGAGGGGACAGCACCTGTCAATAAACGTTGCAAGTAAAAACAAAAATGCAAAAATCTTAAAGGATATCCTTTAGACTATTAGTTTTCATTAATCTAAAAATATAATTGGCCCCCTTTTTTACCTCTCGCTAAGAGAGGTATTGTATTCATGCTAAAAATCGCATATCCAGATTTTAATGAATAAGCACGTTTTAAGGTCCCTAGTATCCGATTATAACATTTTTACGATGATGTCCGTATGTGTGTGTGTGTGTGTGTGGGGATGTGTGTGTGGATGTTGGATTCACTTTATCTCAAATACTATAAGACTTAAGACATTTTTAACTACGGATTCCTCAATCTAACAATAATCGGAAGAGTCCAGTCAGTTTTGGTAACAATTGGACAACCGGAAGTAGTAGTTACAAGAAAAAAATCGTCTAAATATTATTTATCGAAAATTTATGTAAATACTTATATTAAAGAACGTTAAATTCTTTATTCGATAAATATAAATTCATTATTATATCTTCTATAGATTTAGAGATAAAGAAAGGCATATAAAATAATTTGATGTAAAAAATCTCAGATCAAACTACTACAAGGCAAGAAATTCAAATGTTTGTAATTGACACATAAATGTCACTGTCAAAAATATTTGTATGCCTCTGTCAAAAATATTCGTACATTATTATGAAGATTATGAAAATAAAAAAAGTCAACAACGCAAAAGAATATACGTAAAAAAGAATATAAAAGGAATTTGCGAAAAAATGACGAATATAAAGAAAAAGAAAAGGAAAGTAGAAAAAGAAAATTTCAGGATATTGAATATAAAGAAAATGTATGTATTGTACATAATTTATATTAAAATAATTATTTTGTAGTCAGACATGAATATATGTATTTGTATTTAAACATATTTTTCGTTTTAGGCGTACAACCAGGTAAAATATCTGGCGAGAGGTTATGTGTTGGCCACATCAGATTTTTACTCAGTGAATCATGCATGGATTTTTAATTTGGGACATATACCTTACTGGGAATTTAAACTCAGTAAATCGTGCATAGATGCTACTTGAAAGTAGCATCTATACACCATATTTTCTAAAAAATCGTGCATAGATGCTACTTTCAAGTAGCATCTATGTACCATATTTTCTAAAAATTCGTGCATACATGCTACTTTCGGTATACCTATTGGGAATTTAAATCTAGTAAAAAAGAAGCATCCATGCACTAAATTTTAGATGAAATCGTGCATGGATGAATCTTTTGATATACCTATTGGGAATTTTAATCCAGTAAAAAAGTAAAATTTATGGTTGCCTATGATTTAGGCGCTATGCTTTCTAACAGGTGCTGCCTCTGGCGGTTGATATAAGAACTATACACGTAATACGTTTACGACTCTGAGGGTGTATTATAAAAATTAAAACTAAAGATTAGAAAATAAGTCATTTTTAAATCAATTTTAAAGTTTATTAGCATATATAATTACAAATATTTTTAAAATATATACATTAACATTTATTACAATTTTACAATATTTAACATTTCTCTTCTACTGCCTAGGGGTCCTTCTAGTTCACATGTTGACAATCTGCACAGAAAAATTTATAAAAATTAGATTATTAAACATAAATACAAAATAAGAGGGTAAACCAAAAGGGGTTGATATTACGGGTAGGGTCAGAGTGTACGAAAATTCAAATATCACTTTATTCATATATCAAATTACAAAACATAGTAATGGATAAAATTCGAAAAAAATAACATTGCCTTATTCAAATAACTACTTATGCATTTCTCGAATCGTTAAATCTCAAAAAATATTATAATGGTCTTATACAATTCTCGACTTGTGCAAATCTCTACCACTATGAAGTCTGCGCGCATTTATATATTCGTTTCTGGTTTGTTCACTACTGCTTTATTGCGGTACAGTTTAGTAATATTTGATTTTATAATTATATTTAAATTTGAATTACAAATATATGAGAATGTTAATATATTTGTTGACAATTCAAAAATAATCAAATACATATTTTATATTTGCAAATGATATATACATATTTTGTTTTGTTCGTTAATAATAATAGTCTAATTTCTAATATTAATGCTACTTAACTGTAGATATATAAAAACAATAACCATTTTATAATATAATTATAGAAAGGCCATAAAAAGGTTAAATACAAAATATATAGAAGATAAAATAAAATGTATGGGAAAAATAGAATCACTTTTAGAATAAACTAAATACATATATTTGTTATTTTGTAATTATATTTTTTGAACAGGTTTGTTTAAACATGTACCTACCATAAGTAGTAATACAGACATAATGGCTGGTACCACAAACCCTGTTTTAAGAAATGTCAAATTCAAAGTTTAATTTTACCCTTATGTTTTAAGAACGATTTTTTTAAAATATTTGTTTGAATACAAACTATGTTTTGCATTAAAATCATATTTTGATAACTTTGTTATTATTTATTAGTATTATAAGTAATGAAATTTGATATTTATTAAAACAGCGGTTTAGTTAAAACAGGGCTTGTGGTACCAGCCAATACGATGGTAATTTATATTCACAATGTTTTACTGTTTTTACATTTTTCTATATAGGGTATTAATGAATACTTGTTACTGATTTATAAGGGTATGTAGGGGATGCAAAATAGACTAACTTTTACTAATAAACTCATATCCGGAAACGCACCGTTTTCGAGCTACAGGCTCTTAAAAGAGTAATTATTTTCCTAATTTTAGTTTGCTGTGACCTGTCACCAAATATTATTTTATTTTAACCAAGATTTTAACTTTATTGAATTGCAGACGCAGTATGAATGAGCATACTGTTCGCGATTACGCAAACATGGTAGGTATATATTAATGTATAGCAGCACAAGAAATTCAAACAAATTCTGGCGTTTTTGAACGAATGTATCAAAATATGCTCGCTCTGAAGGTGCAATGCTTGCATTGAATTTAGTGGTAGTATTTTGAGCAACTATTATAATATGTATTACAAAAATGAATAATAGTTATTTTATAATCGGTTGTATCATGTAACACATCGCTTATATTAAACGACGTCGTTAAATATTTTGACAAATAGAAACAAATTACATTGCGCTTTTTTCATCAGAGCCACATATTTTGATTGGATAACATTGTTAACGATGTCGTTTAATATAAGCGATGTGTTACATGATACAGCCTTATATGTGTTAAAAATAACATTTTATTTTGTGAGATGGAAGTTTAGAATACGAAGCGGAGTAGTTCAACCCTTCAAACAAAATAAAATCACTTTTAACACGTATATCATATACTATTCTTTCTATAAACAGTACTTTTTCATCTAAATTTGTATTTATTATAATTTTTTGACATATGCCAAAAATGTCGATTTGTTGTCCCATTCGTTTTTACAAAGGTAACTAATTCACTTTTAAACTATAAAGTGTTCAAAGTAACAATGATCTGTCACTTTTTAATACTGGTGTCATAAAATGATATTTTTTCACGACCGGGAGAGAAAGTTGATTTCTATGACTCCAAAATCATGAGAAACAGCACATTTTGTTTCAGTAGGAAATTGGAACATTTTTTCCTCGTCGTATCGTAGCCATCACCAACGGCTAGGGCTACGCTACAAACTTACTCCCCGAAAAAAAAAATTATACACTTCTCTCCCTTTATGTATAATATTATACTTATATATATGTCAACCCTAAAAACAAACATTAAAAAGCCTACTTATAGTAGATTTCTAGAAAAATTATTAAAAAAATTTAAAATAAGGATAATTAATAATTGAAGTGGTAGGTCACAACCAACTAAAATTAAGGTTACTCTTTTATGAGCCTGAAGCTCGAAAACGTTGCGTTTCTGGATAAGAGTTTATTGGTAAAAGTTAGTTATTTTACATCCACTACCTACATACCCTATAAATTTGTAACACGTATTCATTAACACTGTATAACAATTATTTTTACATTTTTTTTAAATGAAAATGGATAAACAAATTATTCATACTAGTAGGTATATTAAAGGAATAACAATCTACCAAATGAGCACTGTATAAGGTACCTTATAATTTACTAAATTAGGTGTACGTAGAGTACAAATCAAAAATAGTTCATTATTGTATAAATCTGACTTGTTTAAAATTTGTGTTATTTATATTATACATGTACACTATATTTATGTAAAATAAAGTGGAATTGACGAGATGTATTACACTGGCAACAACAGATTGAAAATCCTATTTTTTCCACTGCTCTTCTTTTCAAATGCAACATGGGATTGACAAATGTTTTTGAGTATGAAGACAAGTATTTATAGTAAAACAGTTCCGGTTTTATAAACGTCCATTTAAAATTTAATTCCAAAGTAAATTTAATTAAGTGTAACTCAATTTTTTGACAGCGATACGATGATGACAAGAACACCAGAGTGATTCTAGCGGCCACTTCTCTAACGCAATCTGTTGTGAACAAGCCTCACCCAGTGCATTACCATGGCCTAACAGCTATATCAATAATAATTATTAAAGGAATTAACGAATAAATGACAATGAAATATACATTAAAATAAAGTATTATTAAAGATAATACATATAAAAATTCTCAGACGCAGGTAAGTGATGAATTTAATCATTTTGATGATACTAACCCAAAAAAAAAAAATTATAGGTTATGGTAGCAGATAATAAACAAATGTATTTATTCCCTATATAAGAGTGCCGCTTCGAAATTACTATAAATAAATAGTATGTATTATAACAAATATACTCATATATATTTTGTAATAGCGCCACACGTAGGGCATTTGTAAATAATTAATAAAGTTTGCGTTATATCCTATGTGAATATATTTTTTCAGATTTCTCCTTTATAAGTCTGCGTGCCGCTTTGAAATTATTATAGATAAATAGTAGGTATTATAACAAATTATTAAATATATATTTCAATATAGCGCCCCCCGTAGAGGGGTATGAAAAAAATTCATGAACATTTTGTTGCCTATCATTTACTTGTATTCTTACAGATTCCCTATAAAAGTCCGCGTGCCGCCTTGAAATTGTTATAAACAAATAGTATACATTATAACAAATCATTAAATATATATTTCAATATAGCGCCCCCCGTAGATGGGTATGAAAAAAATTCATGAACATTTTGTTATCTATCATATACTTGTAATCTTACAGATTCCCTATATAAGACCGCGTGCCGCTATGAAATTATTATAAACAATTAGTATGCATTATAACAAATTATTTAATATATATTTTAATATAGCGTCCCCGTAGGCAGGTGTGTAAAAAATTCATAAATATTGTGTGGTCCGTCCTAGGAAAGGAAATTATCAATAAATTTATAATAACTATTTCTCTTCGTAGAGTTCGCTTGAATGAATATATAACATTTATAAAAAAAATATAACGTCTAACAAAACAAATTTACCGAGTGTAGGTTTGACCTTAAAAACGCGGCAATTTTAATAATTTTAAATTTTTGTAGTGTATCCCTTGTACAATACTTTTTTTCATATAACTCTTAAATGAAATATGAATTTATGTGTCGCTTACAAATTATTATAAATAAAAAGTATAATAAATTATTCCATGTTTGTTGTTACACTGCCACGCAGGAGAGGTACAAAAATATTAATAAGTTGTTTTCATTCATCACAAACACTAAAATATCTGGAAAAGATTTAGACAGAGCTTGTCTTGTTACATATTTATAAAGAAAGGAAACATGAACATTGTTTAAAAGAAATGCTACGTTCATTGTCAATTTGCTCTATTTGAAATGTTCTTAATATTATTAGAAAATAACAGGGCATCGAACCTGCCAAAAACTCGCTCCGGATCAGGTTAATTTGGGTTTTGATAAATGGGTTTGTTTGTGGTTCTGGTTCAAGCAATAATAAAATATGCGGTATTGTTCCGGGTTCAGGTTTGGTTCGACATAATGAAATTTGAATAAATGTTTTTTTTTTTTAATAACAATTTAAAATACGAGCCGAAATTTATAATGCAACACAAGATAAGAACACGAACCCAATTTCCCGATGTTCAGCTATAAGAAGTATTTATAACGATTACATTTTGAACTGAAAATGAACCGGAACTGAACCCAAATTTTAATACCCGGTTGGGTCCTCACTCGGGTTCAATTGAAAAATATACCGGTGGTTCCATTCTGTATTCGATGCCCTTGGAAAATAAGGATCTCATAATTTATGAAAAGGAAATGAAGAAATATAATAACAAAAATCAACATAATTCAAAGTACATTTTTATTTTTTCTATAAATTTATTTTTAATGATTTTAAAACATATTAGCTTTTATAGGATGCATTTTATATTGAATTTTAGAGCATAGAATTCTGGATTTTTTAATGCTAAAATTTTTTAATTGATGACAGACATCTTAATTTAAAGCCGTTGCAAAAATCGATCGTTTTATGGTCCAAATTTCAATGTATGTAGCGCATAAAGTTTTACGGTACAGATAATATTTCAGAAGAACCTGCTTAATGTAATATGTAAATTAACCTTTATGCTACAGTGCCATCTATGATGCGAGTTATAACACAAACACAAATTCTAACCTCTACAAATATTTCCAAAAGATCTTTGGGAGGGGGAAACGTTATTTTCAAATGTTTATTAAATAATTTGTTATAATGCATACTATTTATTTATTGTAATTTCAAGGCGACACGCAGTCTTATATAGAAAATATCTAATATTACACATGTATGATAGGTAACACTATGTACATGAATTTTTCTCATGCCTTTCTACGGAGAGCGCTTTATGGAAATATATATTAAATAATTTGTAAATTGTTTATAATAATTTCAAAGCGGCACGCGGACTTATTTAGGGGATATCTAAGATTACACATATATGATGGGTAACAGTACGTTTATGAATTTTTTCATTCCCTTGTACGAGGGGCGCTATATTGAAATATATATTTAATAAATTGTTATAATATCTACTATTTATTTATAATAATTTCGAAGCGGCACTCTTAAGATAAATAGGGAATAAATACATTTGTTTATTATCTGCTACCATAACCTGTAAATTTTTTTGGGGTTAGTATCATCAAAATGAACAAAACTCATCACTTACCTGCGTGTGGGAATTTTTATATGTATTATCTTTAATAATACTTTATTTTAATGTATATATTATTATCATTTAATCGTTAATACCTTTAATAATTATCATTGATATAGCTGTTAGACCATGGTAATGCACTGTATGAGGCTTGTTCACAACAGGTTGCGTTAGAGAAGTGGCCGCTACCTCACGCTGGTGAATTTATTCCTGTTTAAATTCTAAAATGAAACATATTTATAATAACTACATATTTATTTACCTTAATATTCATACGTTTAGCACTTTCTTGTAACATTAATAAACAAATATTTCGTACCAAAAGATTTTTAGATATATTAGAAATAATTTAAATACCACATAAAACAAAAGTTACTAACAGCAATGGAATAGAGCATGGTGAACGAACATTGTTTTACAAGCGCGCCAGCTTCAGAGTGGAGAGATTTGCAAAAGTTGAGATTTGAATGAAGCAGGATAAAAATTTTCAATATTTGAATAAGACGAGATAAATATTTTTCGAGGTTTGCAGAGGTGAAAAAAGCATAAGTCGTGACACGAATAAGTCAATGTAAAACTATACGAAATTTGACGATTCGTAGATTTTATAAAACGTGATTTGACCAAGTCAATATAAATGTATTCGAATGTTCTGTGTGCTCCCGATATTACTATTGTTGTGGTAAAAAATTATAAATATTTAAATATTTCCTGTACTATACGAGATATCTAAAAGATAAAACAGGAGTTGTTCCAAGAGGTGAAAAACAACTTTTCTTACCTGAACAACTACAAGTCATGTATGCACATCTGCTCGGCGACTCCTCACGGTTGCAGGGTCCAGTTATCTTCGGACAATCGTTGTTGAAGATGTTTCCCATGTTCAACAGCTCCAGGATCACGACAAGCAATTTCTGTTTGTCCGCCCGTCTGCACAGCAGCACCTGGAACATATTAACGGAGTTATTAAACTCTAATTGATTATTACGTAAGATCTAAGGGCGGAAAAAATTTTAGATACGAGGGATGACCATAGGGACGTACATACTTATGTTCTCCCATTTATCCATATTTATGTATGTTTAGTTTAAAGTTTTACCAGGGGCCCACATCATCATTTATTTATTTGTATTTATGTGTATTTTTTAGCTAAAATGTTAGGTAGGATGTCCAAAAGTAATAATAATTAATAATAAATTATCTAATTGCGGTAAAACATAACTTAAACTGAGTCGAACAAGTCGAAAATTACAGTTATCTTCAAAAAATATACATTTTATTTCAGGATATTTGAATTATAAAAATAAAGGTCGTGTCACAAAACCGTAGCTGAACCTAACTTTCGCCTATAGATAAGCTATCGGCTAATTTTTGCTACTAAATTTTTTCGATGTCCCTTTTAGTTTTCGAAATAATCGTCTCGATTATTTCGAAAACTAAAAGGGACATCGAAAAAAAATTAACTTTTGTCTCAAAAGTTAATTTTTTTTCATCGCCCACTTGAGATCAAACTTTCCTAGCGATAGCTCTCGTGAGCTCACGGGAGATATAGTTGCTCCATCCTTATTTTAAATTAACAGGAGGTATTGTTGGTAAAAAATCTACTGTGACCTTTCACCACTTTGATTTAGTTGCCGGAAGATACTGTTTTTCTATCCTCATTTACAATTAAGCGGAGGTACTGCTGCTCTTTTTCCATTTACAATTAGCAGGAGGTATTGTTGGTGAAAATATTCTACTGTCACCTTTACACTTTAGTTGGCAGGAGGTACTGTTACTCTTTCCTTATTTTCAATTGACGAAAGGTATTGTTCCTCATCCTCATTTGTAATTAGCGGGAGGTATCGTTGGTAAAAAGTCTACTGTCTCCATATACCAATTAGATCCAATATGTATATGACTGTCCCCTTTACACTTTGCTTAGTTAGCGGGAGGTACGGTGCTGTATTTTTATTTTCAATTGACAAAAGGCACTGTTGATCTATCCCCATTTGTAATTAGCGGGAGGTATTGTAAAAATAGGAAGTGTCATCTTAGCCAGACTTTGATTGGTTCTTCCCTTCCAACATGTATAATTTACAGGAGCCATTGTTTCCTCATAAAACATCAGTTAAATTAGTTTGCGGGAGGTACTGGTGTTCTATACCCATTTTCAATTGACGTGAGGTACTGTTGATCTATCTCTATATGTAATTAGCGGGAGGTATTGCTGTTAAAAAAATATGTCGCCTTTACACTTTGATTAGTTGGAGGGAGGTACGGGTGCTCTATTCTCATTTGCAATTGACGGGAGGTGCTGTTGATCTATATCTATTTGTAATTAGCGGGAGGTATTGTTGGTTAAAAATATGTCACATTTACACATTGATTTAGTTGACAGGAGGTAAAAAATATGAAGTTACCTTAGCCAGACTTTGGTTGTTTTATTTTATTTAAAAGTATTCCCCCAACATGTATAATTTACGGGAGCCCTTGTTCCATCATAAAACATGAAAAAATTTAAATCTCAAGTTTTACCTCAAATACTAAACGGCGTGTGCATATTGATGTTTGTTTGACAGAGAAGATATACTGCAAGACAGAGACATCACGACATAGAATAATAAAGACAGGATTGAACACTCAATTGCAAATATTAATTTTTGTAAGCGAGACGAGAATATATAACTATTTCACTCTAATGAACTCTTCTTTTTACTGTGTGTCGGTAGCATATCTCGGTGATCATAGAGTAATACAAACAGGAGTGGACACTCACTTTCAAATTTAGCTTTTGTAAGACAAAGAGAGAAATATACAACTATTTCTTTCTAATGAACTCTTCTTTTTACTGGAATTTTTGTTGGGAAATATGGTATAAAGTCTGTGCATGTCTCGGTGATAGACACGATGAATGTATATCAAAAATTATTAGAAATATGTATTTATACTGGTAGTTAGGGAGATAATGTATTTTTGTAGGAACATAGGTGTAAAAACTATTTAATATCTCGAGAATGGTAAAAGATATTTCAATTTTTATTCAAATATGAATACAGCAAGGTTGACCGTATTTGCATATATGGAAAAGTAGTTAAACAGTTGTTTAAAAAATAAACAAACGGGTTCAAATCTGGAGTCTTGTGACGATTTTTTCGTCCACGATAACTCTTATATCAACTTAAAAACAGAAATTTTATTTCGAATGACACATTAAATTATTTTTTTCAAACGCACTACTTTTCTTTTTATTCGCTAATGGACCTTTTCAATTTAAAGAGATAGAAGATATGCGCAATGGGGATCTGCGCATAGTAAGAACAACTGAGATCTATCAGGTTTGTTTCTAAAAAATTTTCTTACTATTTGCAGCGATAAAAAGAGATAGCCGTTAAATTGAAAAGGTCCATTCTATGTAGTTTCTATGGTTATTTATTTATTTTATTTCTACCCCGCCGGCGTAGAAATTTTCAGCGGCGTGGAAATGAAACTTCTACCTTGTGAATCAAGTCACAAAAAATGCCATTTCTACGACGTTTGAAAAAAAAGAAATTATTAAATGTCAATTTATCTCAACTCCGTGAGTTCAAATAAATTCCGATTTGGCGTTGCAAGCTTAAAAAGTCAGTTGCCAATACATGAATGACTAAATATAAATATTGTATCAAAAAATATATGCACTTACGCGCATACAACTGAAAAGATGCATCGTGGGAACTAGGCATTATTTTAATCTACATTTTCTTTTATTTAAGAAAGACGTGGAATGTGTACGCAGCAGTGGACGAACCACGTCCATGTTCATTTTGTTCATGTTGGCTACACTGATCACTGATTTAAGTTAACCTAAATTAGCTATTAGCTTGTGGCCAAAACATTTCAACTTACATTATGGATATAAATCCAAATATTATTATTGTTAGTTGTAGCAATGTTGAACCTGCATTAATTGTAGACAAACTGTCAGGTTGTGTTGAAATAAACAAAAGTACTGGCGTTGATGACTCTTTATATACTTGGAATATCGACACTAAGTATTACACTGCTGATGTAAATATCCGAACATTGAAGAGTGATGAAAACACAGATCATTTACAAGATACAATAGAAGCAGTTGTTATTCATTTCGATAACACCAGAGAATCCGGTCTGCAGGATATACAGAAATGGCAAGATTTTCTAAATATTCATCAACCAGAAATAAAAATATTGATAGCAGATTCTTTTAATTCAAATACAAAAGTATCTCAACGTAAAGCTATTGCGTGGTGTTTAGATAATGGCTTTGAATTAATAGAATTAAATCCACCACACGTCGAAAATGTCTCCCCAGAAGATGAAATTATTAAAGAAACTAAAGGCATTGAGAGAGTCATTGAAGCTTTGCAAACACATATGTGGTCCAACTTAGTAATGAAAAGTAAAGTCAACGATTATAATTCAATGGAAAATGCACCGATTGATCCCGCAAACAGTTCCAATATTGATAAGATGTTGGACAATTTAATGTTGGATGATGAAAAATTGGAGTTTCATGATTTGTTTCAACAATTACATATGATGAAAGAAAGTGTTCAGACCATGCCTTTGAGAGAACGGCGACATTGTGCTGAACAAGTTGTTGCTGCTTTTTGGAAGGCCATCGGAGGCGATGACGACGAAATTGGAAATATTTAGGGCATTTTTAATGTATATAATCTCTGTATTGCAATATATTACCAATGTAACCATAGCTATAGATATTTGAACTATTATTTTTATGTATAATTTATTTTAATGTATTATTATAATGAAAAATTAAAAGTATAAATGTTTTTAATAGTTTTCCTTTTGTTATTTCTTTAGAATTACCATATACAGAAATATTTTTATTTTATTGAGGTTGTACGTTCATTGGTAACTTATTATCGATTTGGCCGTTTTCTAAATTTTAAACAAAGCAACAGCAATTTTATTTCGTTTCGATAATGCTAAAAAAATTTGAGAAGGTTGAGGCGATCGATTAATTTTTGTTGATTAAAATAAAATTATACATGGAAATGGTAGCTTTCGGTATGATTTTCTCCATTATTTACATATCTTAGGCCCGGTACCGGTATTTTCATATGTTTAAACTGGACGTTAAAAGAAAAATTTGGCATCGATTAAACTGCCTTACTGCCTGTTAGCTACAATAAAATAAAAATATCGCATCAACATGTGCAATTTTTACAAATTATGCTATAATATTGACGCTATATTTTTTTAACTGATGGTTCAACTATTTGTTAACCTAACCGTCAGTTAAAAGAAAAATTACACGTGTCAAATTTTTATTGCGACATTTTAACCAGACATGAAAATACTGGGACTAAACCTTAGATCTGTGAATAATGAACAAAATTACAACGAAATCTACCACTAGTATAATTTTATACTATCAACAAAAATTTAAGTTTTGTCAGTTTTTTCCAGATTTAACAGATCTTTTTAAGTCTTACGTCCGGTATTTTCATCTCAGGTTAAACTCCCGTTAACTTAACTGTCAGTTAAAGAAAAATGTAATATCACAGTCGCGATGAAAAATTGACGTATAATTTTATAACTTATGCTATAATTTCGATTAGGTTAAAAGTCGGTTTAAAAAATATAGCATCGATATTATAGCATAAATTGTAAAAATTAAACATGTGCCAATGTTTTGATGCGATATTTTTCTTATAACTGACAGTGTAACCCTTGGCCCAGTATTTTCATCTCTCGTTAAAAAACTTTGTTAATTTCACTGTCTGTTATAAGAAAAATATACAAGAGTTTAGTCGTTAGAGCGCCGAGACCTCGAAGATACACAATGTCTTGATCCTGACAAAAACAATACCTTTCGCATAAAACTCAAGGCCTTCTTGTTTTTCAAACTCCCGTTAACTTAACTGTCAGTTAAAGAAAAATGTAATATCGCAGTCGCGATGAAAAATTGACGTATAATTTTATAACTTATGCTATAATTTCGATTAGGTTAAAAATCGGTTTAAAAAATATAGCATCGATATTGTAGCATAAATTGTAAAAATTAAACATGTGCCAATGTTTTGATGCGATATTTTTCTTATAACTGACAGTTTAACCCTTGGCCCAGTATTTTCATCTCGCGTTAAAAAACTTTATTAATTTCACTGTCAGTTATAACTTATAAGAAAAATATACAAGAGTTTAGTCGTCAGGGTCGTCAGAGCGCCGGGACCTCGAAGATACACAATGTCTTGATCCTGACAAAAATAATACCTTTCGCATAAAACTCGAGGCCTTATACTTGTTTTTTAAACTTATTTTAAAAACTAATATAACGACGCGGGTTTTGCGGGCGCTTGGATCATATATTGTGCTGTTTCAGGGCTCTGCCTCACTAACGACTAGAATCTTCTGAAAAATATCGCGTCGCATCAAAAAATGACACGTGTAATTTTTTCAACTTATGCTATAATATTGATGCTAATTTTTTTTCACTGCAGTTATTGGAAAGTTTAACCAGAGATGAACATACCAAGCCACAGTTCACAGTTTTGAATAAAATAGGGCCACTAATCTGAGTCTGAATTTCATCCCTTCCCCGCTCTGGGACTTTGAAATCATATGGCTGCCAACGGCCAACGTCATCATCAGCTGTTCGTTGTCAAACGTTCGTAAACAAAAACACGCCGCGCCGATGAGGTTGGCGCCTTGCATTCCAGCCGTTAGCGGGAAACGGTCACAATCCCGCCTAACCGATTATCACTCGCAGCCCTTTTTCATTCTTATTATGAGTGAAAGGTGCAGTTCAAAACAGTTGTTATTGTAACACAATCATTTTTACAATAAACAAACAACAAATTCATTCGAAAAACTAAAGGTAAGTGAAAATATAATAGTTTAAACCAACAAAAATGTGTGGTTACTTCATTATAGGATGGAAATACAGACCCCAGAGCAAAACCGGCTTCGAAGAGGAACCATTCTAGGCGAAATAACACAAATACCAAACACTGCAAGTAATAATCAACTAGAAAACCAGGTAACACCTAAAAGTTCTTCGCCTGATGAGATGATTATACAGCAAAGGGGGCCTCGAGTCATTCCAGCTACGTGGTCACCTGTTGATTGTAACAAATTCAACATTTTGGAACCTCCTAGACACAAAACTCCAGAAAAACAGCCTCCTATTAAGGAAATTAGACCTGGTTTACGACGAAGACTGACTTTGAGTCCTGTGAAAAGTACGCCTGTCAATAATTCATTCATTATGAAAAAGATTAAATCGTTATCGAACAAATGATTCTAATGAGTTTTGATCTGTTATCAGGCAAGTATATGTTATATTTAATTTACTTGTAATCTGTTGTAATAATTTATAACATTGGAAATTTAAAAATGTTTATGTATAAGGAATATTGCATTTAACCAAGAACTGATTAATATTGTATATATTTTATAAACAAAATCTTGATTAAATTTGTACGCTCATATTTAGAATTTAAAGAATATTGATTTAATATTGTTAGTTGTTACAATGGAGAGAGAAATCAGATACAAATTAGTGTAAATATGTATGTTGTACCTTTCTTGGTACGATTGTCCACTGCCAAACTGCCATGTAAAGAACAAATGTGAATTTCATCACATATTTTAATAATTAAAATGTATTTTTGTATTCATGAAATAAAATATAATTTTTATATGGCGTATTTTAATTTAAATAAAATCACATTTTCATAGTTATTTGATTTTCAATTGCACATTTTAAACATAGATCCTACGTTCTCATCTGTATAACAAAATATAAATAAAATAATACTTTAACAAAAAAAAAAATACAACTTAAAAATATAAATATATTTTCCTATTACTTAACTTTGATAGGATCTTGATTAACATTCATTCTTATATTGATAAATAAAATACCACCTTCAGTTTCACAAACTGTAACAATATTTTTGTGCCTGGCAGGAATCCAATTTAAAAGACTTTGTCTAGGGACACGTTAATATACCTAATATGGAATCCAGGTACACGCTAAAACGTAATCATCGCTTTATAACGTGTACCTTTATAATTGCAAACAAAATTTATGCCATGCACGTTAATTTGTAGGCTGAAATGGTATATTTCTCTAAATACAATAACTTAACGCACACAACTCGGCCAAAGTTTTCCAAGCGTGACTTTTGTGCGTTATGTTGTTGTAATATTTAGTAAAACATCTCAAAGTCATCGAAGGTTTGACAATCTAGCTGCGTTTCACTCGCGTTTATTTAAAAATGTGCAAAAATTGTTTAAAAATAAATTTTAACTTGCTAAAAATTTAATTCAATAGAATACCTGTAGCACTAGATATTTAGGAAATAAAACATGACATTTTCGTCAATAATCAGATAGCCATGGAAATAAAAAACAAATAAAACAAAATATCAATAGACCTTTTCAATTTAAAGAGATAGAAGATATGCGCAATGGGATCTGCACATAATAAGAAAAGCAGAAGAAATCCATGGCGTTTGTTTCTAAAAAAAATTAGACGTAAAATGTGAGAAAAGTCTCAGACAACTTTAAAAAGCTTCTCATAAATAGTTACAAAAGCTTGTTGTTGAAGCTAAAATATCTAACGATGCAAATTTTCGTGACTGCAATATTTTTGACGTCTCGTTTGACAGCCCAACTGGCAATTGTTGGTGCCATTTTACTTACTTTTTGCAACGATAGAGACAGTCGTTAAATTGAAAAGGTCTATTAAGATATATTTAATGTTGAAGTATAACAATGAAAAGCATAATTTACAACAATTAACATCAATAACACTGAACTGAAATATCAGATTTTGTTTTAGTTGTCTTTTTTATTTTCATGGCTATCTGATTTTTGACAAAAGTGTCATTTTATTTTCTAAATATTTAGTGTTACAGATATTCTATTGCATTAAATGAAGATTTTTAAAAGTAAAAATTAATTTTAAACAACTTTTTCTTTAAAATGTACAGGAGAGCCAACTTTCGCACATTTTTTAAATCCTATGTTCCGCGTTTCGTTAGATAAAAAATCAAGACCAATTTTTAACTGCTAACCAAACATGACCTAATTTATTTAACGTGCACTTTTGGGAATTTTAAACGTCTACGTCATAAGTGATGATGACATTTTAGCGTGTACCTAAATTTCACATTAGGTACACATAAACATGTCCCTAGATCCTTCCAATTTAAAATTCCAGAAACTGAAAGCAGAGTTGGAAAGATACGGAGGTAACAAGAATACTAATGCCTCATTGTGTATAGTAAACGCGGTAATAAAGCGTTTTAGATCGCCAAAGAGAATATGAGTTATCAAACTTTAGAAGGTAAACTCCTTGACCTGGATACATGTGGCTTCCCGCGTATACTTCTGTCTGACAGTCGCGACGGAAAACTGGAACAATTTCGCTTAGAAGAGGTCGGGATACAGAATTATTCGAACCCGCTTCGATGTCTCCAGTTGGGATTCCATCTTCGTCCAGTCCATCTTCATCGATATCGTCGTCGTCATCTTCGCTTTCGGATACGTGCACGGAGACTTGATCCGTGTTTGGGACTCCCCATTCGAAATATACACCGAAACCTACGCAAACATCCCACATTCACACTGGGATTCTTATCAAATATCCAATAAGGATTTCGCATAGCTCTTCATTTAATTTTGGAGTAAGATGTTGCACATAGAATGGGGTATTCTAATATTTTTTTTGTTTATATTCTTAAACTTTCCCATATTTATATTATATTATAATTCTGAAATTTCTTCCTTTTTATTTAATTTGAGTGAATATGAATTTTAAAATATTAATTGAAAATTTGAATTTTAGTGACACATGAGGACCTAATGACATTTAAGAAATATAGAAATAGAAAACTTGTAAACACACAAAATGTAATAAAACTAACACGAATAAGATAGTCGACAACGCGTCAATGGCAGAAAAATTGCTTCCTCTTAACTATTAACAGGAAAGCTATATGTACAAAATTTATTAGAAATGCCAACAGTCACTCGTACGTCACAAACCACGTGATGCCATTTAGCGCCAAAATAAATAACAAGAAAATTTATTGTTTAAAGGTTATAGACAATGTTAAAAAATACTTCAATGTTATAACATCTTTTACCTTAAATTTCACTATATTAGAATGCTGCATTTTAACAGAGTGGCCTGATTTAAATTAAATTTTACAAAATCCTCATTTTTTAGAAAATCAAATTTTTATTTAAATGCGTGGGTCAGGCTACCCTCGAATTATTAAAACACACTGATCATATTTATTAGAATTTTATTTTAAACATGTCCTTGCTATCAAAAAAATTGTCAAAAATCGCATATTGCCAAAAGAAATTAATTTTTTTTTCGTTGAAAGTTAAGAAAATTCTCTCTGGTTAATTCCATATTTTGATTAACATAATTTTAGCAACTTATTTTCTAAAGATAGATAAATAGCAATTTTTGTTTTTAGAGCTCACCTCGATAATTCTAGCGTGACCCTCGCAGTAATTAACACAGTTTTATTTTTCCTGTTATGTATAGTTAATTTATTTATTTATTTATCGATTAGCCTAAATACGCCAAAATTTAATTTTGAATGTAGCTAATGCAACAAAGGTTATATTTTTCGGAGTTTAATTTTTTTACAACGCTCTAATATGATTTGAACTGGTAATTACAAGTGCAACTTAACTAAAGAACAACCAATGTCAATCATAAATGAAATTAGTTGTGAATAGCAAAGTCAAAACATATAGCAAAAATCCGTAATTTTTATAGAGAGTAATGTATAGTAATTAAAATAAATTTTATTGCAAAACCTTCATGATTGTATAGCACGAGATTTATATATCGCAGTTTTAATTTTCTTATATAAATATAAACAATTTTTTTTTATATAGCATTTGTTAATTTCCTATTGGAATTTTAATTGGCATCCTATAGGAATCGATATTCATTGAATCAGTGTCACAGAAATGTACTATCGGTATTATTAACAGTAAAAGTTTCTTGTTAACATTGGTTATTCTTGCATTAAGCCACAGACATTTATCATATGTACGTAATGACATTATTTTTTATTTTTTTAAAAAATCGACTTCTTTTTAATAGCTTAAAATTTACAAGAAATAACTTGATTTGAAATACTTGATAAAAATAGATCTAATAAGTTATTATACATATAAAAAAACAATGTCAAAATAACCGTTATACCAAGAAACAAAAGAACCCAATTCTCTTTTTTTAAAAAAACGACGCTAGATATAGTGTTAACCCGTCTTTAAATTAAATTTACTTGCTCGCCAAAGGCTTAAATTCAATCAAATTGGTATCAAAAATGTAAAATTGTATACACCAAAATTCTATGTACAACACTACTCTAAAATTAATAAATAAATCCCTTTGATGTTTAATAATAATTTCACACGTCTATCTCACCAATATCGTAGTGATCCGTGGCGAACTCCCAAAACAGCCTCGTCCCTTCTCTGTGCGTGGGAACCCTAACTGTGACTGTTTCTCCATGACCGACGCGTACGACACCATCGCCTTCAGCCTGTGCTACGGCCTGTTTAAAGGCTTGGATATCCGAGCGAGTCCACATACTGGCTGGACTTGGACCTGGTTCACTACATGTTGATTCTTCTTTTGCCGCTGGTTCATGGATGGGTTCAGACTGTGGTGATGCCTGTAGCTGCTGCATGTATTGGAAATAATGTTGTTCTTGTAGTTGACGAACTAGCGCTCCTTGGCGCTCGGGTTCTCCAGGGAATTGTTGTTCGGCGTAAGTGCGAAATTGCTCATAAGTTTGCTCATTCAAAGCCTGCTGGATTTGTCGTTTAATTGTTTCCTCTTTTTCTAATTGTTCTTGAATCCTTTGCTGTTCCTCTTCTTTTCGTTTCTGTTCTTCTAATTCAATTAGTTTTCGTTCTTGTTCTTCTTTAGCTAGACGATCCCTTTCTTCTTTTTCTCTTCTGTGGGCTTCTATGTGCGGAGATAATAAAGTACATCGCCTATTTAATAATTCTACGAAGCCTGACCGCGCCTGATCCACTGATAAATTTCCTAATCGTTCCCATGCCAACCTTCTATCTCGGCCGACAACATCTAACGCTCCTAACGGTGGAAGTTTTGTTGAGGCGGTTGCAAAAGGTCCGTGAGCAACTTGTTGAGAAAACGCGACTAAATGTAACTTATCTTCATAACTTAATTGTATAGCTTTTCCTTCTTTTTCTGTAAAGCAAGCATTTTTTCATTGCACAAACTTTCATCATATTAAAAATAGTTTGATGAGGTGGAGGCGTGATAAACAAACTTTTACAAAATTTTATAACCTATACATACCTTTGTAAAAGCTTACAGCAAGTTTATATACATCTGTCATGGGTAAACCCCATTTATCTGATTCATTGTCACAATTTACGTTACCATTTTCTTTATTGCTATTATTTTCTATGTTTAATTTCTTTAATTTAGTTATAACTTGTGAGCTGTCATTTACTTGATCAGCCATATTTATTTTGCGTACGTCAACACCGAAATCATCAGCGATCTTTTTATATTTATTTATGTAAATAATAATTTTAGATATTCTTAAATAGCAGTGTTGTATCTTATTAACTATTTTTTTAAATACATCCTAATTACATTACTATTTTTTTTTTGTTTTGTTAAGTTTTATGCTCTAATTTATGCGAGCGTTTTTTAACGTTGAACGCGTTGAACGATTTGTAAATATAACCTTGATTGCCTACTTGCCTAAATAACCATCAAAATGGGTAAACATAAAAAATCAAAGAAAAATAAGAAACACAAGCACAAGAAATCCAAATCGCGAAGCACATCGTCATCGAGTTCGTCGTCAAATGAAGAATGGGTTGAAAAAGAATCATCAACTAGTGCGAAAGAAGAAATAACAGAAAAGCCTCAAAATCAACCGCCTGCAAAAGAACGCGACGAATGGATGTCCCTAACAAGTTTATTTACAACAACAGATTTAGCAGATCGTCGAAAAGAAAGAGAACTAGCAAAACAAAAAGAACGAGAAGCTTCCATTTACAATCCCGCTAAAAGTGGACGAGAATTAAATCCTTATTGGAAGGATGGCGGCGATGGTTTACCTTCTCTTTCACAAACAAAATCAAAATTTATGAGACCAAATGATGATAGTACTTACCAATCTTCATATAAATCGAAATCTTCCCGGCCTAGCTGGCGAAAGAAATCCCCATCGCGATCTTTTCGACAAGAACCGGAGGCATCTTCGTCGAAATCTCCACCTCGGCGAGAACCTGAAACAAGAAATAAAATTGAAGAACCATCATCGTCATCTGCTTTATCTGATAATCTAACTGACAAAGAAATGAACGATATTGGCGCAAAAATCGTAAAGGCCGAAATTTTAGGCCAAACTGCCAAAGCAAAAGAACTAAAAGATAAATTAGAAAAAGCGAGAGAGTATCGTAAAAATCACCCCGAAGCCGATAATACTGAAGAGAGTGTTATTTTATATCGAACTGACTCAAAAGGATATTCAAAACCGCTAAATGCACCAGAAACAGATAATTATAAACGTAAGAAGAAAGTAGAAACGCATGATGGAGGAAAACGGCAAAAATACTTCCCAGACGACGATAAATATTCTCTAAAACAAATGTTTGAAAATGAGAAATTCAGTTCCGCCCAACAAGACGCAGAGTTTGTAAAACTCACTGCAAAAGTTTCTAAAAACGATGATATGGACGATGTATTCGTTGATAAAATACGAAATGAAAAATCTACAGAGAAAAATGCTCAAAAAGAGAAAGACAGGGCTGTAGCTGAACATCACAGAATGAATGAAGCTTTGAATAATTGTAGACATTGCTTACAATCATCTCAAATGGACAAACATTTAATGATAACGCTAGGAGAAACTGTTTATTTAAGTTTACCACCTTACGAACCATTAACAGAAGGGCATTGTTTATTAATTCCTATAAGACATGTTTCTTGTTCTACTCAACTGGATGAAAATGAGTGGGCAGAAATAAACACATTCAGAAAATCTCTTACAATTATGTTTTCCTCTGACGATCACGACGTAATATTTTTCGAAACAGTTTTAAATACCCATTCTTACAACCATATGATAATCAGTTGCGTTCCAGTTCCTAAAGAACAGGGAGATATGGCCCCAATTTATTTCAAAAAAGCTATAGATGAATGCGAAACTGAATGGTCTACCAACAAAAAATTAATCAAGTTGTCAGGAAGGGATGTTAGGAGAGCGGTACCGAAAGGATTGCCCTACTTTTTCGTATCTTTTGGAATGACTGAAGGATTCGCCCATGTAATAGAAGATCAAAGATATTTTCCAAAATATTTTGCGGCGGAAATTATCGGCGGAATTTTGGATTTACATCACAGTAAATGGCGAAATCCACGTTATGAAAAATTTGATCAACAAAAATCAAGAGTGTTACAGTTTTCTCAACAATGGACAAAGTTTGATTGTACGAAATAATGTATATTTTGTAAATAAAGTGCGATATTACTCAGATTCAGATTTTTATTAAAAGATATGTTCACACCGTGAAACTAAATCCAGAGTATCCGAAAAGAATATAAAACAAAAATAATTGGGTATTTGAAAGTCTTAATTATGAATTACAATAAAAATTATTTATACAATTACGTAATGTAATACTACACGGTATGTAAGGAAGCGCGAAATATTGGAGTTTAACGTACCAGTATTTTAAAATGTGCGGAAATTGGCTCTGCTGTACAAGACTGAAAAGTTGTTTAAAATTAATTTTTACTTTTAAAAAGTCTTAATGCAAAAGAATATCTGTAGCACTAGATATTTAGAAAATAAAATGACATTTTCGTCAAAAATTAAATAACCATGGAATTAAAAAAAACAAACAAATAAAATATCAATTAAGTTCATATTTAATGCTTATAACAATGTAGACAAACAAAATGATTACAACATTTAACATCAATGGGCTGAATTCAGCACTCTTCACTAGTGTAGTGATCGTCTCTAGTAACTATGGAAACAACTTGCATCTTTTTCTTAATAATGCAAGGATGCATATGTCTCTCTTTATTTTGCTAGTTTTAGATAAGTTTCTTTAGTTAAAGAAGAGTGCTGAATTCGACCCATTAATAGTGCTGTTGACAAAATTCGAATTTTAGAATTTCGAATTTTGAAATTTTCGAAATTCGAAAAATAAGCTTTATACTTCTTCGAATTACGAATTTCGAAGTCAAAATTCGGAATATTTTTCGAATTTTGTAATTCGATAGTTGAGGCCGCCATCTATTTATTCGTGTTTTACAATGACATGACTTGTTTAAACTTGCTCTCTGAGTCCAAACATCGAGATTTGTCGCTTATTTGTTGAAAGCAAAATATTCTTAATTTACATGACGCCGCGAAGTACAATTTGGAAATATTTTTTCTGAAATTAATATTAACAAAGCAAAGTGTAATAAATGCCAATTAACTTACACTTGAATATACGTAATTCTAACTTCGTAAATACTTGAAATTAGAATTTTGAATGTGTATGAAATTCGAATTTTGTTAAAACTTCGAAATTCGAAATTTCGAATTTACATTAAAATTCGAAATCCGAATTTCGAATTATTTTTCAACTGAATTTTCGAATTCTATTTTTTTCAAAATCAACAGCACTACCCATTAACACTGAACTGAACTATCAGAATTAGATTTTGTTTTTTATTTCCATGGCTATCTGATTTTTTATGAAAATATATTTTATTTTCTAAATAACTAGTGCTAGAGATATCCTATTATATTAAATGAAGACTTTGAAAGTAAAATAGTATATTAAAGAACGTGTTTTATAAGACATGTTTTTTTCGCACGCGTCAACATTTAGAAAACGAGCGTTAGCGAGTTTTCTAATTGACAAGTGCGAAAGAAAGTCTTATAAAATGAGTTCTTTATACTATTTTTTATATTTTGCGCCTTCTACAATAACATTTACTTACTCAATTTGTGATTATATTTGTAACCATTTGTACATTTTCATGTAAATAATCTTCCCTAAATAAAAAAAAATAATAATTTCGACATTATATTATTAAAATGAATTGTCAATTAACTAAAAATAAATTAGCAAAAATGGGTTAAAGAAACGTCATCTAGTACCAACCGTCTAAAATAAAAAATTGCGTATCGAAATGAAGGTCATTACGATACGCAATTGCGTATCGTAATGACTTCATTATGAACGCAAAATATAAAAATTTATTTTAAACAACTTTTGTTGTTACAGCTAAATAATATGTCACTAGCACTGTACAGAAAATAAAACTGAGAAAGCAACCATACCGGCTATATGAAATTAAAGTATTATACAATAGTTATTAATTATAGAATTAAAAACATGATTAAAATTAATATAAAATATTAAAATCGCCAACTCAACCAGTAGTTCAAAAATGTTTGTTTTAAAAACCACAAAGTCAATTTTTCGAATTTTGAAAAAAATATTTGTTTTGTATTTTGTACGTAGAGTATTATATGTCATTTCAATATATACCTTAAATTCATAATCTTCTTTTATATTATATAGTTGAATGTAATGCAGATAATCTCAATCGTTCAAGTGATGTTTCAATATTCCATTATCCAATTTTAACCTACCAGCTGTAAACGAACCCTCTCCTGTCTTACATTATCGCCAGAATCTTCGTCGAACATTTCTTATAATTTAATTAAATTACACAATCACTACGGAGCTCAATTAAACACGTCCGTCTCCTACCGTGGTTGGAATATTTATAAATAAAATGCTATATTATTATACAGAAAATAAATATAAAATGTTATTTTATTATGAATTATGAAATAAAGTACAATACACAATTATTTCTACTGAGTTCTTAAACAATCATTTCTAATTCTCTTGCGTAGAAAATTGCTTGTTCAGCTAGTTCCACAGACGGTATAGGATCGTCAGTTTTCTTGACTTCTGAGGCGAAATAAAAGAAATTGTCCTTACCAAGTTTCCAATTCCTCTTATCGCCATATTCGCGAATAGTTTGTAAATTTGGCATATACAACATTCTAGCTGCTTCATTCAAAGAAATTTTTTCATATGCTTTCTCCAAACAAACTGCAATTTCCCCTCTAATAGTGTCTAGTAAAATATCCATGAAGAAATTATAGTTTTGAGCTGGCACATTGCCTTTGGCTAAGAAAATCTATAAATACATCCAAATAAAGCATTTGTATAACAAAATCATATCTGTAAATACCTTATTATAGCTTCCTTCAATTAAATATTGTTCCAAAGACAATGGATGCTTAATATAAACGTCGCTTTGAATCCTATCAGAAGGCAACAATTCTAATTCGGTATGAAATTCAGCCACTCGATTTTGTGATAACAAGAACAGAAGGTTTAACCCAAGTAACTGATATTTAAACGCTGATTCAGGCAATTGAGAATTATAATCGAAATAGTAACACTTAAGCTGAGACATATATCGCTCGAAAGATGGAATATCTCTTGTCTCTATGCTCCATTGTGCACCAATTTCTAAGATATCTCTAGCAATTAATAATTCCTGTTGAGATGCAGCGTTATTTGATGTTGGAAGGAACATAAGGTTTGTTAATCCAACCTATTTACAGTTTAAAATGTTAAAATAATGATTATAATTATGTAAAAAATAAATACGAACCTTCAAATCTACAAGAAATTGCCCACATTTCGTTAAATTTCTTTTCGAAGAGCTCCATTCTTGCTTTAATTGTTTGTATAAAGTAGCAACGTTACTTAGCGCAGTCATTGTAGATTTACTTTGCAATTTTCTACAGTAAAAATAACAGTTTAGCGAACAATGAGTTGAATATTTTGGAGATCAAAATATTAGGTTATGTGAGATGACGGCAAGAATTAATTAGTTGGTAAAGTAGGCAACTGTGTAATTCTTAAGAATAATCGGGGTGCCTAAAGTACAGTTATTATCTATAAAGTTTATGGGGATAATTGGGAAATTAAATCTATTTTGTATTTTTATATTTTGGAAGAGTCTATTATTATTGATTGAAAATTTTGTTTCATCTAGTTTTCCCCAGAGGTCTATAGCAATAGCGATATTATCGGAATTTCCACGCGATAATTTGACCTCGCCTCCCTACTCCTGTTAGTAAGGAGTTAACCAATCAGATCAAAGAGTGCAGACTAGCTTTCTAGATATATAAGAAATGGTCTGTGTGTTGGCGCTTCATTCTATAACAAATACACGTGCTATCAAGTGTTGACAGTTATCTAGAAAATTTTAATAGTAAAATTAAAAGTTTAAATAATTTTTAAGTAAAATAATATAAACCAATAACTAGTTTAAATAGAGCAATCTGTTATTGTAATCACTTATTATTAGTGTTGACTTTGTGAAGTAAACAAATCTATTTTCCTTCAAGAAGTTATTGAAATCAGTGAAGATGGCTTTCATGATGCCTGTTGTGAAAAACGACTGGGACATTTACAAGTCCAACCGCTCCCGTCGTAGCTCAGAGTGCTCAAACCCGCAGATGTGCCGGTCTCGCAAGGTGTCCGAGTGCAAATCCGAAGGGCCGAGTCTGTCAACATCTCCAGGCTCCGACTTCATCGTGGGTTCTCCAGCCCATCGCAGCGTGCCTATGAACATGTCCTCGCGCCAGTACTCTCGTGCCAGCAGCCGCACATCACAAAACAGCCTACAGTCGCCCAGCAAATCGACATCATCCTCACCGCCTAAGTCCAGCTCCCAGAGCAGTTTGAATAAATTCCACAACCGATTGGTGGATAAACTGAAGCGGTCATTGCGGCATAAAGACTCTTCTTCAAGTAACGAGAATGGGGCTTCCTCATGAGGCTCGGCTTCGGCTAGTCCGGCGAAACCGCCGCAGCCGCGTTCGCAGCCCGTCGCAGTACCAGACCCCAAGGGGCGCGCTGCCTCTTTGCCCTTCAGCTGCTAACAACACGCAATCGCGACGGACAACCTGTGATAATCTTGTGGTTCTCTACACGCTCGAAGGAGTATATTTATTATTTATTCTACAAGACTATTGAGACACTTCAGGCTCAGCAGGGAAGATCCTATTTCTTTAGCCAAACGCTATTCAATAAACGTTAACGTTGTTCTATAAGAGAACATTATATTTCACGACGGTTTCAGGAATCGTCTTACATTCCAGTTATAATAAAATGAGAATAATCTTATGTAGATTGTAATACCAATATAAAGGCAAATATAGTTGTATTTTATATTAAGATGACGAGTAGATGTGACAGAAGCTTTGCTTTCTGGGGCCTAAAGACCCTCTATAAATTATAAAACGCTTAAGATCAAAATGTCGATGTATAAATAAATATGTATTTAATATTAAGTTTGTTATCTGATACATTTTTAAAATATAAACTGCATAAATATTTACATATTTGTTTTATTTCACAATATTTCCTCTTTCAGATTCCATCTTTCACACAATTTTCTTTTCGACTATATTTATATTTTTTGTTAAACAACTTAAAATTAATAAATAATTAAAGGAAATAAATATCTTGGGGATGTCGGTCCAGCGAAACATATAATAAAGAAAAATTAAATTTGGACCGACATCCGCAAGAAATTTGTTTCCTTTAAATCTACTTTTACGGTCGAAAAATTATTTCCGAAAATAAATTATTAAATTTGCAATATACCTTGTGCTTTAAAAAAATACATATTTTTGCTATAAAAATAACGTATTTTTGCTACATATAAAATTGTCTTTGCTATATAATCAAATTGTTGAATATTATTAATTTTCATTGACTGAATTCGACAGTGCAGAAATTTATCGATTGCAACTAAACATAACATCGAACAAAATTCATGTCTCCGTATTCGGGCAGTTATCTTGAATTTTCATTGGCTCGCGGCTTTTCAAAACAAGCCTTAAGCCTGGAGAACTCAAATTCACGAAACTTGACACGTTATATTACTTTTCACATAATTGAAATGAAACTATTTTATATGGCGTTTATTTTTTCTGTATAACAAATCGATTTTTTAATTTTTTCATTAAAAAAACAAATGGTTATAAGGGTATGTTTAATTAAAAGTTAAATTGTAATATTGTAATAAAACAGAAAATAAAGTAATAAATTTTATAGTGTATATTTGTTGGCGCTACTTATAGCGATATTTTTGGCGTAATTATTTAAAAGTTTTTTTTAGGAATTCCACCTGTTCAATGCCAAATTTTTCTTGGATTTTAATGGTTATACTGACATTCTTCAACGTCTATAACACTACACGGAACCCACATTTTATAGTGTCTACAACAATAGATTTGTTAATAACAATAAATATTATTCTATCCATTGTTTATAGTGTTGATTTTTGACGTTTTAGCGGTATTATTTGACCTGAATTAACTGTTGCGTACCTTTACTACAAATTGTTGGTTCAGTGCAATAATGGATGAATCACGTTCAGAAACCCTGTAAAATTTCTTTGGACGATTGTATGTACGGAAATATTCGCGCATGCGCGTCAAATTTTCGCGTGGAAATTTCCATTCGGTTTGTGCTGCACTTCCCATCTACCTCACTCTTGTTTTCGATCGCATTTTCGTTCTCACTCTAAATATCAAACTTCGCAGTATATCGACTTGCTTTCAAAATAATTTTCCGTAAATCTTATCCGGTAACTTTTAGATTGTTGTTTATAAATAGAATGTTGACAGAAAAAACAAGGAAAATGTAATGACATTATCAATCTTTTATTGATTATTTTGAGATGTTAAGTTGACATTCGGAGAAAAGAAATTGAATTTATTTGTGTCTGTTATTAGGGTAGACAAGTTAAAAATGTTTTATAGGTAGATCGTAAAATCTAAAATGGTGGGTGTATGACGACAATAAATATCATTAAAATAAATTTAGAATAATGTCTTGTATAAATATTTGATGACAAAACTTTGGAAGCAATTAATATTTATATGTACCTATTTATATTTATTGATGTAATATAACGGATTCTACAATAAATAATTCATAAACCTTGCGTAGGAATTATATCTCTTGACCAACTTTACTTGTATTTTAATATTTTTAATAGACTACTGCTTCTGCAAGTGACATATAGTATTGTCAAAAAATAGGTACGAATATACATACATGGGGTCTCGTGGCCGCGTGCCTGAGTGTCTGGTCGCGAATCTGGGGAACCGGGTTCGATCCCGATCGACGACAAATATTTCGAATTTTAAATGGCACAAAATTGACCGTTGTGGTGCACTCTCCACGCCAGCAATGAGTGCCTGTGAGGTGATCCCTCGTAAACGCCCGCACGGTACAAATATGTCATCATCATTACCGATATCTGTGTACAAAGCAGATTGGCACACCCAGCAATAGGTAATATGCCATGATGATATATTTATTTATGTACATACACCCATTTGTAAAAATTAATGAACTCAAATTGTTTCCTTCATAAAATTGTTAATGAATGAATCTGTTAACATAATAAAACTGAACATTATCTTATTTTTGCTTCTAACTTAACTTTTAACAGATAAATAAGGGTTTAAAATAATAGTTCTAATTTTGTTTTTCACTGTCTAACGGTCTAACTGATTTTCTTAAATACTAATAATTCTAGTGTGACCCCAATAATTATTTCATTATTAAAAGTAATGATTCTATTCATAATTATAAAGAAAATATTGAAAAATAAGAAAATGTTACCAAGAAAATAAATTTCTCAAAACATTCGGATAAAAAATTGTCATTGTTCGATGTCTGGACAATGGGCCCATAAATCAATTTTTTAAATGTTTTTTATGAAACTTTATAAAAAGATATAGCGATTAATAAAATTCTTACGTGAATATTCCTCTGTAATATTAAACATGATTGTCGTGTGAAGAGTTCGAGACGTCACGTGTGTTCGTTACAGTGGCACTAAAACTGTTTTTTCATGAGAGCAGGTGTTACGAGCTTAACTCATATTAGTTGGGCCTGTTTACATTTTCAACAAATTATAAAATCTACACAAATGATTAGACAATTCTAGAAAATTCTTTCGGCTATTTTAATAGACTTAAAACTTAAAAAAAAAAACTGTGGGCCGAATGACTGGTGATAATAATTCGGTATTTTAAGGGTTATCTTCTAGTCCAAATTTAGATTCTACCAAAACCCTGTGCTTTTGAAAAGCAACTTCGTAAAAATTCAATGCGTACAGTAAAACCTATACCTTGCAAGACATGTGGTACAATGCTCACAGGAAAATGTGCAGGACTTAGGGATCCAATGCCTAATAGAATTAAAGCTGGTATTACTAATAAAGGCGATGTAACCCAATATTAAATGGTGGAATACTTGGAATAACAAATTCAGTTTTTGTAAGTTTAAAATCTATATTTTAAACTAGTAGATATAAATTTGTAGAAATTTTTCACCATTGTTAATGTTAACCGGCTCAACTAATATGAATTTGGGCTCGTGTATATTTTTTAATATAAAAATATTATTTTACATATTGTAAGTCCTAATTTTTAATAGTTACCCTAAATTCAAACAAAATTAAAATTCTTTTGTCAGTTTTAAAGGATTTATTTGATATTCGAGTAAATATAACCTTAAATACAAACGCCACTATGGAATTATGGTACGACTAGCGAATGAAAGTTGCCGTTTAGATTATTTAATAGATGTGGTTTCTTTTGAAAATATTTTCCTATATTTGATTTGAAAGGAAACTAACCCTTATATATTCCGTTACAGAAGATTAGAATTGTACTCAATACCAGGAGGCATTTAAAATGACCTTAGTAACAGGATTCAGGGATGTATTTAAAAAATTTAATACTGCAAATTATAGTTCGTTCGTCTCAGGTGTAAGCAACCTTCGAGTCGGAATTACTTTTAGAGGAAATTAAGAATAATCCTATTTCATAGAATTGCCAAACTAAATAGTTTAAAGATCAAAATATTTTGTTATAAACAACATATACGAAAAATGTTTAAAATATTTCAAACGCACCCCTGTTTTGATATTCAGTTACCCTAGCCAGCCATCTATTTTCAGCCAGACATAATAATGTATTTCCTGTGCTTTCCTAGTTCAGTATTTAAATGGGTTCATGCAAAAATTTCATACCTGAATATTTCGTACAATTCTATTCTTCTCTAGGGTTTCAAAAGAAACCACATTTATAAAATAATTTAAACGTCAACTTTCATTCGCTAGTCATACCATACACGCAAGATTTGCAGTTCTCATATTTCTGGCCAATAGAATCAAATTGGATACACCTGACGTCATAAAATATTTAAATCGTTTTAACCTTTATTGAAGAATGTTATTTAAGAAAATGTTGCTTGACTACTTATTAATTAGCAAGTATTGCACGATTTTTATATAAAGTTGTATTTCGATTAAGGTTTATCAGATGTGAAATTTTTGGACGGTACTGTATTAGAAACAATTGAAAATTTCTAATTCAATAAACGAGTGCGAAACATATGAGTCATAAATGCTTGTATTTCCAATAATAACTTCCAGATATTAAAGATTAAAATTTCCAGAAAGTTCCAGATCGTTATGGCCCTAATATACCAAATAATCTACCTGTTCCTTTGAATAACAATACCTGTTCACCTGTTCTCTGAAAGTATTTGCATTTTATTAATCTTTCTTTCAATACAATACTTAACACATCTTTATGACTACGGCACGTATTTTCAAAACAAAAAGAAATAATATTTTGAACTTTATCCGAGCCAAGGAAACCCACAGAGCTAAATTCTTGGCTAACAGGCCAAAATCACGAGTTTTACAATACAGTGGGCCTAAATTAGATCAGACTGGCGCCGAAAGTATGTCTGCAGATGGATAATAGAATTAATGAGCACTTTTATGGCACCGAAATAAGTATTTTTCTAAGAATAGAAGATAGGAATTTCGCATAAACGTGACTCCTGTGGTGTTGTCTCAACGACAGCTTTGTAAGTCCATGAGATGACACCTAGTAAGTTCCCAATACGGTACAGATATATTATTACAACAAATTGCAAATAAAATAATATTGGCACACCCAGTAATGGATAATAAGACGTGATGATATATTTATTTCAATTAAATTGCTGACAATATCGTCAAAAAAATTGCACTTTATTGAAATAATTTCACAATTACTCAATATATGTGTTTTTCAGTCAATAAATTTTGGATGCAACAATATTATGAGGGTTAAGTTAGAATTAATGAGAATAAGAAAATCAGGTAGGCCAAGAAAAACAAAATTTGTACTATTATTTCAAACAGTTATTTATTTGTCATTTTAAATTAAATTGCGAAAATAAAGTTAGTTAGAAGTTAGTTAATTAATTTTTTTAAAGTATCGTTATGGGTGAAAATATGGAATTAACCAGCAAGCATTTTCTTCAGTTTTTGGCGAAAATAAATTTAAAAGACACTCGCCATATACTTACATAATTTGGTAATGTGCGACCATTGTATATTTTTGGACTTAACAATAGGATATTCCACCATTTTTTTAATATAATTTCATCTGAACGTACGTATAAGCAAAATTAAGACTGTCGGTGAAAATCCGGTGAAAAAATTCCTATTAATAAGCGAGTTATAGTCCCCCGAAATTTGAAAATATAGATGTGACGTCACGAATATTAGTTTTTATATCAAACTGTTTTCTTCATGGACCTAAATGTTCTTGAAATATATGCTATTTCTAAATTATATTTATAAAAAATAAATGAATATGATTATACTGTACAAGTGTACATGATTTATAATTGGAAATGTATTTAAATTATTAAGTTTAATGCAAAACATTTATATTCAAATAAAAACTGTTTGAGAATTACAGTACTGGACTGATAGCCACGCCGTCGCTATTTGAATTTCTCTACTTCCATTGGTAGTAGACTCCTCCCCCTAACTGGGTATTCGTTATATATTTACAGGCCGTCTTTGAGCCGCCAATCAAAATAATATATATGGAATTCATATAAGTGACGAGCTGCTATAACAAAAAACCCCTTATTTCCGAAGTATTTCATTTACTTTCAATATTTTTTTCTAATTTCTTTTAATTCAATTGCGCTGTATTCCCCTATTACGAGGTAGAAGGTTTTCGGCTGCGGATTAAATTAATACTACAATTCATGATTATATTGACCAGGGACTCGAAACAAAAAATTTTGGGGCTCGGTTACGGTTTACGGTTTTTACATTAATAAAAAATAGTTTTCGGTAATCAGTACCGGTTTTTTGAAAATTTTATATTGGTTTTTGTTTCGGTTAACTAAACAAATAAATTTCAGTTTCGGTTAAAAATAAAAATTAACTTTTAATTTTTTGCAACATAAATAATACATTTATTAATAATAATATTTTAATTTCTTCAATATAATTTTGTTTCGGTTATGTTTTCGGCTACAGAATAAATTTATTTTTCGTATCGGTTTTCGGTTTACCATATTTGAAGAAATAAAATAAGGTTTCTATTTTTGGTTGCGGTTGCATAAAAAGTCAAATATCGGTGCGGTTTTCGGTTACGATTTCGTTACAGGTCGGGTCCCTGATTTTGACAGCCTTCGAAAATAAGATTGGTCGGGATCTTTTAAGAAATGGAAGAAAATCATGATGAAGTGTATTATGTTGAAATTGTATAAAAACTTTAAAACAATATGTACATTCTAAATTGATTGCTTGATTATTTTATTTCATGGCAAATACAGTTCTAAGAAAAAGGAAATCAATACATATATTTTCTTATTGGAGAATTGAAAATGTGCAGACTCATTATAGTAATTTAGTTTTTCTAATCTTCTATTGGATTGAATAAGTCATTTTTCCCAGATTCAAGGTTTTAATTACAAGTATTGCGAATTTACAAACAAATTAATAATTCATCTATTTATTTTTACGCTTCAAAAACATCAATATCATACAATTAAAACGTCATTCATATATTTTACGTATTTCTATTGTTCCCTTTTTTAAGAAATACTTAAGATTAAAGGAGTACTCGAAACCGTTATTTATCTGTAACTGTTTCTGTGATCTGTGAATGTATAACGTACATTAATTTTACAACATACGGGCACGGACAAACCGTACGTTACACATATTCATTTACATATATACATACATACGTACAGATATGAGGGCATCCGCTAAGTTCATGTAGTAGTGTAGTAAACAAAAATATATGTTGTGTTTACTGCAGAAATGTGTTATTTATACAAAACACATACAGAATACATAATCTGAGTTATAAAAATATAAGGAAAGACTTGCAAAAATTATAAATATGCCAACAAAAATATTAACCTGTATTACGAACATACGAAGTCACATATCGTCGCCTAAGTTTCAACACCGGCTATCTCTTTTTTGGCCAAACGACTTGTTAACTTTTTATTATTCAAAATTTTGCGGAAAATTTATTTTAATTAGCCACTGTTGTAATATTTGCGATTCACGAGCTTTCTGGTGTTCGGATCGAAAAACTGAATTTTGAATAAAAAATCTGATGTGGACACCACACGACTTCCTTGTACGCAAGACCAATATGAAGTATAGACCCAATTATAAAAGAAAAACTGTTATCAACTTCAGGTAATATATCACTTCCGATTAGCCTGTTTTAACCAAAATCTACTATGTTATTCCAATTGACATAAAAGTCTTATATACCAAATTTGAAAAGTTTTGGATTATATTTTAAAATAGTTTTTCATTAAAATCTATTATAGGCTTCAAATAAAGTACCATTTCTGGAAATTATGTAATGACCAAAAAGGGAGGTACACAACTAGATGTTATAGCAGTCCTAAATACAAAATTTCAACTTTCTACGGCTTACCGTTTTTGTTTGAGTTATGCGAGATACGTACGTACAGAAGTCACGACGAAATTAGTCAAAATGGATTCAGGGATATTTCCGTTGAAATCTGAAAACCGAAATTTTTCGCGATTACAATACTTCCTTTACTTTGTACAAGGATGTAAAAATAGATTGACACTTCGTTTTGTCTCAAAAATGAGATAGCCGGCGTTGCCACTTAGACGACGATATAGATCGCTTTTATTAAAAATTACGTTTAATTTTATAAGAATATAAATGCAAAAGCGACGTCATAATAGCGCTATTATTATAACAGTCCGCTAGTAATTCGGGCCAATACGAGGATTACGCTAGACTCATTACGAAAAAGTACAATTACATTTATTTTTGTGCAACACTGCAACTGGAAGAGAAGTAAACATTTCGTAGACGTAATAGGCTGTGAGCAGACACGTGACTCGAGCGACCTTGGAGTGCTTTGAATCAGCTGATTTGTGTATGCTTGTTACTTTAACAAGACCATTGTTTTGACTTATTTTAATTTAGAACTGTTAAAATGATATTATTTTACTATTTTCAGGCAGCAAAACATATGAAATTAAAAATACCTAACAACTTTTTAACAGTTCAAAATTAAAATAAGTCGAAAAGAAACATTGATCTTGTTAAAGTGACACAAATCAGTTGATTCCAAGCATTTCAAGGTCGCTCGAGTCACGTGTTTGCTCGCGCCCTATTCAGACCGCGAAATCACTTTGACATTTGCGAATTGACATGATGGATAATATGACAATGACAGTGACATTTCTAAAATATAATAACATGTTTCCTGGTTTGTTCTTTTAAAAAAATACAATAAATATTGTAATATAGTTACTTTAGAAATATTTTATTTCTTTTTATTCGATTTTTTTTACATAAGTAATTGTTTTGTTTATCAATCGTATCAAAGCCGCCTTTCTATTTCAATAAATTCAACTATTTAAATACAATAAAATTTGTAATTACATATTTTTTACGGTTGCACCAAAAATAGTGTGCGCGAAATCCTTTAGCGTCCTCGAAATTGTCCTGCCCCGGTCGCAAGCGGCCTCTGAGACAATTTTTCTCTCGGAAGAGTGATTTCGCAGCCTTGATATACAAATAACTATTTTTTTTTTGCTAAAAAACAACTGTGGGTTGATCTGAAAATGCTCTCTCCTTAATCCATTAATCCCATATTTTCACTCACAACAATACTTTAAAAAAATGATTATCTAAGTTCTAGGTTCGCAACTATCAAATGACAGATAAGTACATAACTGCTGATGGTTCTTTAAGTATTAAAATAATTAGTCGAATTTGTAATCAACATTAGTTCAGAATGTTAAGATTAACAGAAAGATATTATCGGTCATTACACTGAAGTTTTTATTGAATTTAAATCACTTATACCACTCCTAAAATTAAGTGTTGACGTTATGACGTTGGGTGTTCTTGCAAAGTCTAAATTCAATTGAGATTGTAAAAAGAGTTATAAATTTTATGAAGTACGAGATTAGAACGAAAAATTTTGTCTGTTAGATAAAGATGTTAAAAATTTAAGTTTCATTGTTCGTTATAAAAAAATAAATAAACTATAATTCAATGAGGAAAAACGAAGAATATTTTTTATTATTTTCCTGTAACAAAATATTTTCTTTTAAAGTATGAAAATAGTTATTTGTATATCAAGGCCGCGAAATCACTCTTTAGCGTACCGAGAGAAAAATTGCCGCCGAGGCCGTGTGCGGCCGAGGCAAAGACAATCTCGAGGGCGCTAAAGGATTTCGCGGACAAGGTGTACACAATATTTTTTGTGCAACCGTAAAAAATATGTAATTACAAATTTTATTAATTTTAAACAGTTTCATTGTAAATAGAAAGTTAGCTTTCAAGGTGGCTATGAGATTGACATTTGATAAACAAAACCATGCAATTCTCAAGTGTCAAAGTGATTGTTTACCTAATTTCGCGGCCGTTACCATAACAACGGTTGCGAAATTCAATTTCGCGGCCTGCATTGCGGCACAAAAATGAAATTTAAATGCAATTCTTGTATAATACAAATATTCAAAGTACGCAGACGTATAAAAATTATTGCACGTATAAAAACTATTACAATAACGAGATAATCTCCACGGCGCCAAATATTATCTGTAGTTTACTACTAGTGAAAATTATTTCACTACTTGACCTCATTATTATTAATTTGATAAGATATCTCCTTTGTTTTGATCAATTATGCGATAATGCAATTCAGTTACGACTAGTATTATCTAAATGTAGTATTATCTAAATGACTTGTTTTCAACAGGACAAACTTATCTTATTTTTCCGAAAGAAGACAAAAATAAAATAAGTCGATCGGCATTGAGGATTAAATATAAATACATTACTCAATTGTCTAAAAACGGACAGAGAAATATCTAAATTTAAATATAAAATCCGCAACCTTGGCATTGCGTTTTTAGTAAGGATTTCTAAACGGGAGTTGTTTTTAGAACAGTTACTAAATCCGGATGGGATAGAAGCAGATGTACAAAATAAAATGTAGATTGCAAGACTGGGAATTTATTAAACTAAATGTCAATATTCTTTGAACAGCAAATGGCACTATGAACTTTGAGTGAATCTATTTTCAAGAGGTGCATAGTTTCTTATTTTTCTTGTCAAAGATATTTATTACAAAACTATTCATTCTAATAGAAATGGAAAGTATTCACTAGGACAAAAATTCAATTCTGCAAGAATGCTGGCGGGTAATAAGACAAGGAGAGGAAAACTAACAAAATGGAGGCAAGCAACAAGCAAGAAAAGCTTATTATATGGAAGAAATGGATATTCCACAGTACATATAGAGAGGCTACGCATAAATGGAGAAAACACATATTACGAGCCACGGTGTAGTATCTATAGGTGAGAGCACGAGATGCGTTGACATGGCTAACTAACTGGGAAACAAAATGGCGCTAACGCGACCCGTTACCATTTGACAAAAGATGTTTTGCTACAAGATGCACAACAGTGTATGGATCAAATAAAGAGAAATTTTGTGTTTTTAAGGTGCCAAAATGTGCAATTTATCGGCAGCCAGCTACACAATAATCACAGAAACAGGTACTAAATTAAATTTCTGATTGAAAGGTGTCAATGTCAAGTGCATTTGACATATGTTGTTTTATAATTTTACTGGAAGTATAGAAACATTTTTGTATGGAATTTATACAAAATACATACATAGAACTAACAAAAGATAAAAGGTAATGATTGATAGAATATTATGCATTATATATGAATAATTTTATATTTTAAATATTTTGTGTAAAAACCGGGTCGCAACAAAACCTGACATCTAGCGGCACACTGTATGAACTAGCCCAGTTAGTTGGCCATTCTTCGTAATGCATTGGAATACGTCGTGCACTCACCTATAGATACTACACCGTGTTACGAGCTATATCAGAGAGATTGGGACATACAAAAGCAAGAACAACAATGTAAGTTCAACAATTCGAATTACAATAAACTATACAAATCAATCAAAAACAACGTCAATACCATGGTATTTACTGGACCAAAAGAAAAATATCAAGATGATTGCTAGATTCAGATGTGAGAATGAAGAGAGAAACAACAAATACTGGTTGTCAAGTGAAGAAAGAAGGTGCAGGCTATGCGGGAGAGAAGAGGAAACATTTAGGCATCTAAGGACATCGTGCAGAGAGGTTCAGAAAGAAAGAAGAAATGAAAAGGTTATGTTAGACGACTTGACAAGTTTGGATGAAACAAGTCATCAAAAAACGGGAGGCTAAATGTATATATAAAAAAATGTATATTCTAAACCAATTTTGCAGAATAAATCTAATCTACTAGGTGCGGCAGAATTCATTAGACAATTAAAAATGGAAAATTCAGAAAGATCATAAGCAAGAGAAAACGTTATTTTTGCATTTATTTACTTAAACATGGACCCCGGATTTCAAATGGGCGATAGAAGGTTTGAAAGTAGTAACAATTTAAAATGGAACAAATGTGTGCCATAGATGTTAAAGGTATTGAAAACGCGAATATTTTCAAAACTAGTAACATTTTTAATGTCCAACCTTTATATATTATGATAAGAACCCTGATTTCAGGGTAATTATATAACAAATAATGCCCAAGGGCATTATGTATTGTTGCTATTTGCTATGCCAAGAGATTGATATTAATACTGGCATAAAGCCTAAAAAACAAGCAGAGGCTTTCCGCCTACCTACGAGGGGAGGTCCATAAATTCGCTCACTCAATATCAAGTAGGATAGATAATAAAATAAAACTAAATGTTTTTTTGCTTGCACATCCGTCACAAGTGTAATTACAAATTTTGATCAGTTTTGGATAATTAGTTCAATTTTTACCTCTCGCTAAGAGAGGTATTGTATTCATGCTAAAAATCGCATATCCAGATTTTAATGAATAAGCACGTTTTAAGGTCCCTAGAATCCGATTATAACATTTTTACGATGATGTCCGTATGTGTGTGTGGATGTGTGGATGTGTGTGTGGATGTGTGTGTGTGTGTGTGTGTGTGGATGTTGGATTCACTATATCTCAAATACTATAAGACTTAAGACATTTTTAACTACGGATTCCTCAATCTAGCAATAATGGGAAGAGTCCAGTTAGTTTTGGTATCAATTGGACAACCGGAAGTAGTAGTTACAAGAAAAAAATCATCTAAATATTATTTATCGAAAATTTATGTAAATACTTATATTAAAGAACGTTAAATTCTTTATTCGATAAATATAAATTCATTATTATATCTTTTATAGATTTAGAGATAAAGAAAGGCATATAAAATAGTTTGATGTAAAAAATCTCAGATCAAACTACTACAAGGCAAGAAATTCAAATGTTTGTAATTGTCACATAAATGTCACTGTCAAAAATATTTGTATGCCTCTGTCAAAAATATTTGTATATTATTATGAATATTATGAAAATAAAAAAAAAGTCAACAACGCAAAAGAATATAAGTAAAAAAGAATATAAAAGGAATTTGCGAAAAAATGACGAATATAAAGAAAAAGAAAAGGAAAGCAGAAAAAGAAAATTTCAGGATATTGAATATAAAGAAAATGTATGTCTTGTACATAATTTATTTTTAAATATCCCATAGATTTTGCAAATATATGTGAGAATTATTTTGTAGTGAGACATGAATATATGTATTTGTATTTAAAAATATTTTTCGTTTTATGCGTACAACCAGGTAAAATATCTGGCGAGAGGTTATGTGTTGGCCACATCAGATTTTTATACTTAAAAGAGTGAAGTGATTTGAACAAATAACTAAAGAATGGACAAAATTGAATATAGAGCCATAATAATGTTTCTGACAAAACAGGGGAAAAATCCGTCAACCATTCGGGAAGCAGTATATGGCGACTCTGCTCCGTCGGACTATACAATTAAAAACTGTTCCAAGCTTTTTAAGTGGGGTAGAGAGTCTCTAGAAGATGACGTCGCGCTGTGGTCGGCCTATTGAAGCCACCACCGGAGAAAATGTGGATAAAGTAGAAAGGATGATTTTAGAAAATGCAAGGCTCAAGAAGAAAAAAATAGCAAAAATATGTGGCAATCAGAAACAACAGTTTGACGGATCCTTCATGATCATCTCGGTATGTCAAAGGTCTCTGCAAGATGGGTACCTCGATTACTCATACCTATTCGAAAACGAACGCAAGTGACCACATTTAAAAAGTGCGCAGACTTGTGTAGAGATAGCCCAGCTGAAATTATTAATAAAATTGTAACAGTGGATAAAACGTGGGCTCATTTTTATGAGCCAGAGTCGAAACAAGAATCGATGCAGTGGCACAAGAAGGGCACAGAGCACCCCAAGAAATTTAAAGTTGCGCAGTCAGCAGGAAAAAATATGGCAACAATATTTTGGGATTCTCAAGGAATTATGATAACAGGAGAATATTAAGCTAACATCTTACACCGTGTAAAAGAAGCCATTAAAGAAAAGCGTCGAGGAAAACTAGTCAGAGGTGTGTTGCTCTTGCATGAGAATGCGCGCCTGTCCACATTGCAAGTATGTGGATTTGAAGATATAAATCATGCACTCTACAGTCTTGAGTTAGACCCCAGTGATTTTTATCTTTTTCCAAATTTGAAAAAGGAGATAAGGGGACAAAAGTTGTCGACCAATGAATAACTGATTACTGCTGTAAACAACCATTTTGAAGACAAAGATAAAAGTTATTATTTTGAAGGTTTAGAGAAATTAATTGATAGGTGTCATAAATGTATTAAAGTTAAAGAGAATTATATAGAAAAATAAATATATTAAAGTTTTTATAGAATTTTTCTTTTACACTTAGACAGCAAATTTATGGACCTCCCCTAGTATTTCGTTAATTTTATTAAACCTTTCTGATCCCGAATCCGTAGAGTATTAAAAAAATATGGTAAGACATTAAATGTTGAAGGCACTACGGGAGTTAAACGGACAATAATGCACAGACCTCGGGCCAGAGGCCCTTGGAAAGTACACTGTTGTCCTCATAACATCCTTGATACCTTAATTAATCTAAATATTTGATAGTCACCAACACACAGTTTTAAATTTTAAGGTTTAGTTTTAATATAAATGAACAATGTTCTAAGTTGTTACTATATGGTGGATTATTATTGCCAACTGAGTGTTTAAGAATGAGCGATGGTAATTGGGCAATGGTTACCCAACTGGGCAAACGTCATATGGGCCCAAGAAACTTTAAAAAATGCACCCTTATTAAGCACGCATACAGTGTATTGAGTTATATTTTTATGAAAACAAAACCTGCATATTATTTAAGAGAATCCTAAATAGAAAACTTTTTCAATAGGCACATTTTTTATAGTTATTTATGCTACAGGAGATGTAGATACCAGTTACTAATCGAGAACGATTTTGCGTCCGAGCGATAGCGAATAAATTCGAGAGTAGTTGAATGTACCTACATCTCGTGTTGCATATCAGATTTTTTCAACTCCCGATGATTTATTTTTTACCTGTTTATTTTCATTGCCAGATATGTCAATGCTGTCAAGAAATACAGTTGAATATTGAAACATTAAAAAAAAAGAATCTAAGTATTCCATGTTGTCATCTGTCACATTTTACACGTCAACGGTAACTTTTGAATGGAAATATTTATGAAATGAGGGCAATTTGGTAGAAATTAAATTCAAAATTATAAATTATAAGTATGAATAAATATTTGACACAAGTTTAAAATATCTAACCTGTTGGTATTTCACAAAGAGGGAGGTAAGTTCAGTTGTAGGGAAGTAAGGACAATCCTTACTTTCCGTCGCTAATAGAAACCGAGATCTTGAAAGTAAAATACACATACATCCCTACAATCAATATCTTAATAGCCCTCTTACGATTTTGGGAATGGGAAAAATATTTTAATAAAGTCTGATTGCTGTGACGTCATTACCGAGCTGTCTTCCATGCTGAGCGAGGAGTGTAAATCTCTTATTTCGTTAATCCCAAATTCAATCTGTGTCATAGAATAACATAGAACACATAACAATGGCTCGAAATGCGAACTAAAGTACCATTCATTCTAATATTAAAACTAACAATCCGAATCCGTCGTAGTATGCTATGTTGTCGTCTACTCCCTACGTGCGGAAGTACACGTACACAGCCGGAAGTGGTGCGCATTGACCCGTGCGCAGTCGCAGTACGAGGACTGCGTCGTTTTGTGTATGTCTGGCTACGGGCTACGCTAATTCACGCCAAATCTCGGTCAAGGCGAGCAGATATCGACGATTTAAAATGGGGTGAAACGTAGTTTCTTCATACACAAAAACATACTAACTCGCGTAGTAGGTACTTACAAGGGTAGAGGGTTAAACAAAGTCGATAGTTGAGGTTATGTTATGGAAGGAAAAGGGAAGGTAGGATGCAGGTGTCAGGTGTGAGTTAATTTGTTTTGAATTGCTAAGCCGTCTACGATCTACGACGAAGAATGTCAATTAAAAGTTTTAAAATTTACTACGAGTACGTTACTATATACGAAGCAAAATAACTGAATTTATAAATTTAAATTAGATCATTTAAATAAATAAATAATAACTATGAAATTAAGATTTTTACACATTATTTGGGTGTGCTAAACTAGTTGCAGCACTACTATTACTACTATCCCTATTTTTCAACGAAGAATTCATTTAAATAATATAACCTGAGTTTTTTTTTTAACTTTTTGAACTTCCACTTTATGTTGACGTAGAAATTACATTTTTCAAAAATAGGGTACTATACCATCGTTAAATTTTAACTATCTTAAATAAGAAGACGAAAATATACATAAAGTAATGAGAATTAGTGAAAAAAAATATTTCAAAATTGATTAGGTCGCAAACTACAAGTGATTAAAGTTAATTACTAATTAGGTATGACGCGTTAGGTCCTAAGAAATTGATTGGACGCCTGATTTTAAAAACGAGATTCGCGCGTCTGCTGCTGTCACCTTTGAAAGATTTTGAACTGTCACGTTGTTGTATAACCTAACAAAAAAAAAAATTACAATTTTATGTGTCATGAATTTGTTTAATTATAATATCTAGTAATATTGACAATAATAATGTATTTATAATTAAATCAATTTGTAATATGTATTAACTAAATTAATAATAATATTAACTAATCAGAACAAACAAACACTAGCGCCATCCGCCGTCCATACTTTGTATCATAATATTGTCAAACTATTGTTCTATAATTTATTAAGAAAAAAATCTGATGTGGCCACCACATAACCTCTCGCCAGATATTTTACCTGGTTGTACGCATAAAACGAAAAATATTTCTAAATACAAATACATATATTCATGTCTCACTGCAAAATAATTCTCACATATATTTGCAAAATCTATGGGATATTTTAATATAAATTATGTACAATACATACATTTTCTTTATATTCAATAGCCTGATATTTTCTTTTTCTACTTTCCTTTTCTTTTTCTTTATATTCGTCATTTTTCGCAAATTCCTTTTATATTCTTTTTTACGTATATTCTTTTGCGTCGTTGACTTTTTCTTATTTTCATAATCTTCATAATGATGTACAAATATTTTTGATAGTGGAATACAAATATTTTTGACAGTGACATTTATGTGTCAATTACAAACATTTGAATTTCTTGCCTTGAAGTAGTTCGATCTGAGAATTTTTACATCAAATTATTTTATATGCATTTCTTTATCTCTAAATCTATAGAAGATATAATAATGAATTTATATTTATCGAATAAAGAATTTAACGTTCTTTAATATAAGTATTTACATAAATTTTCGATAAATAATATTTAGATGATTATTTTCTTGTAACTACTACTTCCGGTTGTCCAATTGTTACCAAAACTTAATCAACTCTTCCTATAATTGTTAGATTGAGGAATCCGTAGTTAAAAATGTCTTAAGTCTTATAGTAATTGAGAAATCGTGAATCCAACATCCACACACACATACGGACATCATCGATTCTGGGACCTTAAAACGTGCTTATTCACTAAAATCTGGATATGCGATTTTTAGCATGAATTCAATACCTCTCTTAGCGAGAGGTAAAAATGCTTATTATTTATGATATTTCTGCTTAATAATAATTTCTTCGTGAATATAACGTATAAGTTTTTATATAAAAATATTTCAGCTATGCAAACATGAAAAAAAATCTCTAGAACTAACAGTATGTCGACCACTGGAAGTAGTATTACCAGCTACGTCACATAAGAAATTCTTAACTTTAAAAATTCATATCTCGCATATTACGTAAAAATTTAAGTTGCGTTTGCACTAAAATTCTTATTTCATCCTGTTCTTACATTAAAAAAATGGTATAGGACCCTATTGTCGATTATTAATTTATATTAATGTAAACATAATATTTCTTTATAAAAATGTTTTTACAGATTATAGAAATTCGATTCCATTCTCAAGATATCGAGTGATAAAGAAGTGACTGTTCCTGAATTACGCCGGAAGTGGCTGATCATGAATAAAATATTTTTGTTGTTTCGTATGTAAAATTTTCAAAATTCAATAGTAAAATAATAAATATAGCATTCTATTTAAAATAAGAAAGTTAGGGTCTACTTCCGGATAAACCGGAAGTGCTGCTGCTCTGAGAATATTTTAGCTGAAACGGGCATGTTGGAAAACCCTAGATATTAAAATTCATAAAATAATATTGAGTAGTTTTTAAAAAACCGATAGCGTAAGCTCGTCCTGGGACACCTTGAATGTATAGTTTAGTTATTCACTACATTAAACGGTTTAGCTTTTGAAATTAAACATGGCAAAACAGAACTCAGACAAAATAAATTAATTTCTGAATATTTATGAAATATATGATATTCTGTGGAATATATAAAACAAATACTTATAATGAGAATAAAATTAAAACTTTTTCAGTTATTTCAGACATTACGACATAAATATCCACCCAGAAATGACCAAAAATGGCCTATTTGGAAAACTCTAAAGGTGCATTCACAAATGAAAATTAGGTTTATGGTTTTTGTTTAGGTTTAAGGAAGTCATTCATAAATGTAAGTTTAAATTACCTGAAAATTAGTTTTGATATGTACAGACGTCTGTGTAAATGCTTCAAAAACAAGACTAAAATATCGGTAGAGCAGTACATTATTGGTTATATTTCAGTAATTATGTTATAGCAGTCTCCATGTTCTTCTCGCATTTGTTTAAAAAGCCCAATCCACCAAGTGGATACTAAATAAAGATGGGTGTATATATCTGTATCATTTCAGACTCGTTCTTATTGGTAAAATTTGTGACGTCAAACTAAATCATAAATCTAAAGTTTGGACCTTGCAATGTTTAGCTTTATGATTTGTATTTAGAGACCCTAAATTCTGAAGTGTGAATGGAGTCATAACATAATATGCAGCCAAGGTAAATCTAAAGTATAAACCATAAATCTAAATCTAATTTTCATTTGTGAATGTACCTTAAATGGCCTACCAACTCAAATAGGAAAGTATGGAGTAAATATATACAACTGGGCCTCTATTCTCGAATCTAAACGTATACGTTTGCGGCGTTTGAAACGTATGAAATGAGATTTTGGTATTCTCCAGCGTCCGTTTCATGAACGTATATGTTTCTAAACGTACAACTTTCATACGTTTGACAACGGGCGGGGACTGACCATTCGTTCAATGAATTTTCCATACGTTTACATCTAAGTGTAAAAATATAATACATAAAAACACTATACTATGGGGAATAATTCTATTATAAAATTATTTAGTGATGAATTCTGTTATATTTTGAGGCAAGTATATTTTGAAAAATACAAATTATAAATTCTTAATACAATATAATATGTATAATACAATATGTATAATAGAAATTATGATAAAAGTATTCAACCCGACTGTAATTTATAATTCCTAAGGAAAAAATTAATATCTAACTTTCGTTTGCATTAGAGCTCTTTATAAGGAAAATTAAAAGAAAAAATATCCTGCCAAACAGCTATTTTTCTGCCATTATTAATTGAAAAAATAAATGTGAACTTGTTTATTACAACAAATGATACTTTGATTACGGTTAAGAATATTGATTACAAGAATGAATCCAATAAAGCAAATTGTATATTTAAGATTAATTTTTTGTAGTTCATAGAAAAAATTAAAATTCATGAAATGATCCTTTTCCGAGGCTCCTTTGGAGGCTGTAGCCACAAAGAAAAATATATATTGTAAAAAGTACATAGTATCATAAATATTTTTCTTATATGTTATATTTTTTGCATGAAGGCGCCTTTTACCCATAAAGCTTATCGTGCCAAGTCTAAAATCAAACAGTAAATATATTTCATATGTTTATATATAGATCTTCCTCCAGTTTTTCCAGTCTTTTTTGGTACAGGGATAACATTTAACATAATTATTAAATCTTCTCAAAATTCGATTGCCTTTTTTGTGTGTAAAAGTCGAATCAAATTTTCCACGTTCTAATAATTATTATTTTTTGCTCTTCAGAGAAAAGAATACTTTATTTCGGCATTTTTTTCATGTTCAAATAAGATTGTAGGTTTAGTGTATATCAATGTCAAGATGTCAAATTTTGACATTTAATCAAATGCATGGAACGTGGTGCTGTTGTCTGACTGGTCCATTCACAAATGAAAAAGTCTAATGGAACCGTCCTTTAGAAAGCCAAACGTATTCGTATGCAAATCAAACGAGGCAAACGTATACCATTGGAGAATAGAATTTTTGAAACGTATACGTTTAGACGCCATACGTTAGTGAACGTATACGAATGCGAACGAATGATTTGGAGAATTGAGGCCATGGGGGTACCCAAGTGGAACTTATTTTATGTCATAGTAGTTATGCAGTTAAGTACATATACATAATAGCCCTCTTGCTCTTGCGCCAACTTAGAAGAGGAATGCACGAGAGAAGATATGGTTAAAGTAACATCAGCTCTAAAATGAGCTATTTTCTGGAAAAATATAATTTAGCTAGGCCAAATTGACGATTTTATATTAATATATTCTGTATTTGAAGAACCAGGGGAAAAAGGATGAATTTTAGCAAAATGAAATGATTAGTCTTACTAAAAGATTGAAGGTAGGGCTTTCAAATGGTATATTTAAAGAAGACAAAACGGTAACAGTTCCAAGATGCCAAGATACTAAAAAGGATAACAGTCCAAGCTTTTTTACCTTCCGATACCCTTGGTAAGGGAGGTATAAGGATCGTGCTAAAAATCGCATATCGAGATTTTGGTAAATGAGCACGTTTTAAGGTCCCTAGAATCCAATTTTAACATTTTCATGATGATGTCTGTGTGTATGTATGCGTGGATTCTCCACTGCTCTAACTCAAATACTATCATTCAGAAATTTTTGAAACCTTGTATTTCGAACTTTTTCTATTATGGAAAGAGCCCATTAGATTTTGATGTAAATCGGATAACCGAAAATGGCACTTTACTTGAAGCTCGAAAAGTACCTTTAAATGTTAGTTTTTCGAGATTAATGTTATTATAAAAATTAAAGATTATTAAATTTACTACAGATGTGCATTAATACTTTTTCTATATATTTTATGGATAAATTTATAAATTATCTATAATTTAAATTCCGGAGCCTACGCTTTAAACAGACAAAACTCCTTGGTTATGCAGTTATTCAAATGTATGTAACTGACAGATAAATATCACTGTCAAAGAACTAATCATTTCAAATTAATAACAGTAATTTTAAAAAGAAAAAAGTAAATAGAGCAATAGGAAAGGAAATCAATACAGTTTGCAGCATAAGTAAATTTATACGTATGTATTTAGATTAATAAAAATTAACGATTCACAAAAAAGTTTAAGCCAATCCTCATTTTTGAAGTAGTGAATTCTATTCTATCCCGATATTTAAAATTTAATCTTCATTTTCTTATCAAAAAAGGTAGTTACTTGGATTAGATTAGACTATATTTTAAGAAATAAACTGCTAAAATTAGAGTAAAATTCGCTAATCCAAAAATAAGGATTAGCTTAATTTTTTTGTGATTCCGGCTGTAAATGGCGGGAGGTATTGTGTTGGCCACACGAGATTTTTTAAAACTCGACCTATCTGTAGTTATGTCCAATCTGAGTTTTGAACTAAGATTGAATACAGTATCTTACTTTAAAAATAAGGTTTCAAATTTTAAAATTCGCGTATTGAGAAAAAAATTGTGGCATTCATCTTTTTTCCTCCTGACTCTTCATTTGATATTTTTAATAACTTTACTATGTATAGCTCCAAAATAGGTAAATAATAATTTAATAATTTCAAAATTCGTAATTTGGTATGAAATAGGTATTTGTATATGGATATAAATTGTTTAGAAAACTATGTAATAGGAAGTGTAATAGATCGGAACGAAAACAACTTCTTATCAAACTTTTACATAAGACTATTTTTGCAATACATAATATTTATGCACTTGATACGATACTGTAATATAACTTTCTTATCGGAATTAAATTTCTTTTACAACGTTCGTTCACTGTAAAAGTGATAAGAATTTATAACTATTTCTAATAATAGAACAACGTTGAGTAAACATGATAAGGTGTGGTTTAGTTAGTAGCTAATACTTTTAAATTCATCTGCTTATGTCCTTGCTGTGGATCAATGAATATGTAATCATAACTGGAGGTAAATAAGCATATTAATTACGTTTGTCATGCGAATAACTCATCATGAATCGATAGAAACAGGAAACCTTTAATAGACACATTCCTATAGTATGACTAACGAATGAAAGTTGACGTTTAGATTATTTAATAGATGTGGTTTCTTTTGAAAACGTTTTCCTATATTTTATTTGAAAGGAAACTGACCCTTATGTATTCCGTTACAGAAGATTAGAATTGTACTCAATACCAGGAGGCATTTAAAATGACCTTAGCAACAGGATTCAGGGATGTATTTAAAAAAAATAACAGCAAATTCTAGTTCGTTCGTCTCAGGTGTAAGCAACCCTCGAGTCGGAATTACTGTTAGAGGAAATTAAAAATAATCCTATTTCATTGCCAAACTAAATAGTTTAAAGATCAAAATATTTTGTTATACTCAACATAAACGAAAAATGTTTAAAATATTTTACACGCACCCCTGTTTTGATATTCAGTTTCCCTAGTCGGCCATCTATTTTCAGCCAGACGTAGTAATAATGTATTTCTGTGCTTTCCTAGTCCAGTATTTAAATGGGTTCATGCAAAAATTTCATATCTGAATATTTCGTACAATTCTATTCTTATCTATAGGATTTCAAAAGAAACCACATCTATAAAATAATTTAAACGTCAACTTTCATTCGCTAGTCATACCATACTATTATAGACCCTTATCTAATAGATAATATTTAGATATTGGTTACTCTAGGTCAATTGTTTATCATTCTTTCTCGTCTCTTAGCAACCAATAAGTAGTGAATTAAGATCCTGCACTTAACTAGTTTTAACTGAAAAATACTGACATTTAAGTAGTACTTACGACGAAACACATCATGAATTGTTGGTCCTTTGCAAAGAATGCTACTTAACATCTTAGCAGTGATTTAGAAATAATTTATTACTAAAATAAAAACTGAGTTCCTTTATAAAAATTATTAAATTTAAAATATTCTATTCCTTTTATTCTTTCGTTTTTATTTTTGGGGGATCCACTACTTTTGCCCCAGTCAGGTTACAACCTTCAAAATTTTCCCAAAAAACTTTAAAATTTTATGTATGTATATCTGAACGTGCAGATTCCACATTTTTAAACCGCGCTAGTCAAAATCTCTTTTAGTTCTCGAGATATGCACGTTTAACACTTTATTCATTTCTGCATTCTGACCCAAAAATGGGCAGAGATAGGATGCTAGCTAGCTTTGCCATGCGGTTCTATGGACAGAATTACACAAGTTTAGCAATTTTCATAAAATTAGTTCAGTTTGCACAATCAAAATATTGAAATCTCTAAAAATTGTATCCATTGTTCAAAAATATCGCCAAAAATAGCATTTTTGGGGTCCAAGTTTGAAACAAAAATCTGAGAAAATATGAGATATCGATTTAGGGTTGAAATTTTAGAATCAGCGTGTTGAAGTATTCAAAATAGATATTTAAAAACTCTGATGTGGCCAACACAATACCTGCCGCCAGTTAATTATTAATAATTTAAATATATATATATATATATATATATATATATATATATATATATATATATATATATATATATATATATATTTACATATTTACTTATGCCGGAAACTGTATTAAGTTCCATTCCATATAACTATGGTTCTGTTTTCTGTTTACTATTTTTTTTAAACGTTACTATTATTAATTTGAAATGATGAGCTCTTTGACTGTGACATTTATCTCTGTTATATACATTTGAGAAATGAACTGTGTAACCAAGGAGTTGTGTTTGTTTAAAGCGTACGCTCCGGGATTTAAATTATAGGTAATTTTATAAATTTATCCATAAAATATACAGAAAAATTATTAATGCACGCCTGTACAAAATTTAATAATCTTTAATTTTTATAATAACATAAATCTTGAAAAATAGTACAAGTTTCATAAGACATGATTTAGCGCACGCGTCATTTTCAGAAACGAGCGGCTTACCGCGAGTTTTCTAAGGGCACAAGTGCGCTGAAATGTCTTATGAAACGTGTATTTTATACTATTTTTTCTATTTTGGTAATTTTTCAAAAAATGTACGTTATTTCATGTCCAGTAATTTCAATTTCGGTTGTTAAATATGTATTTTATGAAACTCATTTGGATGTCATACAGAAGTACTTTATGACATCCAAATGGGTTTCATAAAGTACATATTAAGGAACCAAAATAGAAAAATAACATTTAAAGGTATTTTTCGAAGAAAAACTATTTTAAGCTTCAAGTAAAGTGCCATTTCCGGTTATCTGATTTACACCAAAATCTAACAGCTTCTTCCTATATTAGAATAAGGTAGAAATACAAGGTTTCAAAATTTTCTGAATGATAGTATTTGAGTTAGAGCGGAGGATCCGCACACACATACACAGACATCATCGTGAAAATGTTAAAATTGGATTCTAAAGGCCTTAAAACGTGGTCATTTACCAAAATATCGATATGTGATTTTTAGCACGATCCCTATTTACCTACCTTACCAAGGGTAGCGAGAGGTAAAAAATGTATATGAGTTTTGGGAGACTCAGACTTGTTGGTACAAACATCGAAATATATGTTTTATGTTCAAATTTGCAACATATTAATATATTTGTTGGACACAGTTAGAAATCCTTCGTAAATTTATTAACTTTTATGTTCATAAATTATAAATAATATAAAATAAATATAAATATATCATCACGGCATATTACCCATTGCTGGGTGTGCCAATCTGCTTTGTATGCAGATATTGGTAATGATGATGACATATTTGTAGCGTGCGGTTGTTTACCAGGCGACACCTCACGGGCACTCATTGCTGGCGTGGAGAATGCACCACAGGGGTCAATTTTGTGCCATTTAAAATTCGAAATATTTGGCGTCGGTCGGGATCGAACCCGGTTCCCCAGATTCGCGACCAGACACTCAGGCAAAGGAAATAAGTAATAACATAATTACATGTATTCTTTTTGGAATCATGAGTTATATCATGTAAACGAAGTATAAAAACTTTTCTAAAATATGTAGGTGTATATTTGTAGCGGAACCTGGTTTGATTTGAATACCTGTGAAGTGACTGACTTTCAAGGCCGTGTAGATGAATCATGATGCGTAGTATGTTTTTTATTTGTGGGCAGTGGAATCTATTTTAAGTACAAGAATTTAGTACATTGTTTCCATTTTTTAAAGTTGTTTGTTGATTTTAGGTTTAAAGGGAAGAAAAATAAATATTTATTTTATTTACATTCGCACAGTCAATAATATGTATAAATAGATAGACAACAAATTATTGAGAACAAGTTAGCAAACCAAATATGTCAAGTTCAAGTTGGATATAAATCTTAAATAAAATCTTATTAATAAGATCGTTTACCAATGTGAAAAATAAAATTACTAATAATAAAGTTCTATAAAAATTTTAGGTACGCAAGTATTTGAACTTTGGAGCTCATATTTTTTCGAACATATCTGAAATAGCAAAATAGCGGCATGCATTGTGACGTCAAACATTCATACCAATCAATAAGCAAGTATCCAAATATGAACAAGATGTATACATAGCAATTGTTACTGTTATTAACAATCAGTTGTTTGTTGTTTGACATTTGAATAAATTTCTAGATTAAATCTATTTTAAAAATTGCACGACGCAGTCACTTAAGATTTTATTATTTTTGACTAAATCGTAACAGATATCAAAAATAGATGTTTTCAATTAAATGAGATAAATAATATTGCAAAATGTGGGGAAAGTCTGTGAAACCTTTTAATTGAAGATTCAAAAGCTTTTACTGAAGCTAAAATGTCAAACGATGCAAATTTTTGTAGTTCCAAACGCATTTTACTTAATATATGTTTGCAGAGATAGAAAAAAACGACTTATAAATTGAAAAATTATGAAGATACAGAAAAAATTTCTAAAGAATGCATCTTTAAGAAAAAAATCTGACGTGGCCAACACCAAACCTCCTGCAATTTAATTTTTATTAATTTAAATATACATACTTACATATTTAGTTATTGCGGAAACTGTATTAAGATCCATTCCATATAACTAGGGTTCTATTTACTATTTTCTTTTTAAAACGTTACTGTTATTAATTTGAAATGATTAGTTCTTTGACAGTGACATTTATCTGTCAGTTATTTACATTTAAGATATGAACTGTGTAACCAAGGAGTTTTGCTTGTTTAAAGCGTAGGCTTCGGGATTAAATATATAGATAATTTTATAGATTTATCCATAAAATATATAGAAAAAGTATTAATGCAAATCTGTAGAAAATTTAATAATCTTTAATTTTTATAACAACATTAATCTCGAAAAAATGACATTTGAAGGTATTTTCGAACAAAACGCTCTGTTTTTATAAGCAAAATTTTTCTTTTAGAAGAACTGTGAAACATAATATTGGCTAAATGGTACATTTTCAAATAAATGTAATTTTAGTTAAATATTCTTATTTTAGGCTTAGGAATCTTTGGTTGGAATAAACTATTTCCACGTATTTTAGAGAGAGTTTGTACAATACTTATACAGTGTGTTATGTAAGTAACGTGCTATACGTTACCACTTAATAAACAAGGTTGTAATGTATCGTAATCTGCAATAATTTCTTTTTTCTATTTCGGTGTTCTTATGCTTCTATAAAAGCACTGTTTATCACTGAAAACACGACGTTTAGAAAATCTATAAACGTACTGTTTTTGGCGCCTTTCATTTTCTAGAGGTGGTAGTCATGCTTTCATAACTGACAGATAACCTTAAAATGGTAAATTGTTTGTGTTGAAATATTACTTCTAATTGTGGATTTTTATCCTTTCTCTAGGTGATAGGACTAGAAAGAAAAGAAATTTATAGCTATAGCTGTGTTAGTTAAGAAAGAATAAGAATCTGTGAAGTTAAAATTTCAACTAAAAAATTATGAAACAAGAAACAATGCGCTCAGGTTTACTTTGTTAAAATAATTAAAACGGTAAGTTTTATTTATTACAATTTAAATTTATGGTAATGCAATTTTGAATTTAATGTATTGTTATTCCAGGCAGGTTATGAAATGTATGATGCACGTTACTTGAAAATGTTAACACTGTCTACTCAATTTGTGGCGGCTACTAGCAAACAAATATGAAAAGTTGACGTTTTAATCCATGATTTGCAGTTCCACGTTGTGGCGAACTATTGAATATATGCCAAATATGTTTTGTATTAAAAATTGTAAGAAAAGCTGTTGCCGTTATCTGTGCAACTGAGCAGTGAGTGTTGTAAAAATGGTGGAAAGTAAAAGTCTAGAGCAATAAATTGTTCATTAAAGTATTTCATTATTTAAAGAGTTTTATTTATATGTTGTTTTCTCAATAAAAAGGCTTGATGGTCCACGTAACGTCCTTCAATCCCATATTCAAGTTTTATTTATGATAATAACCAACACGAACCACCGATATGTCAAATCAGGATGGTTCATTAATAACCTTGGAGTTTATTGTATGTATTGGTTTTCCTCTTTCATAATTGTATAATGCTTGATACAATGTTTTAATGTAAACAATCAGACAAAATCAGAAGATCAAACTGTCAAAATCTGAAATTTCAATTTTTACCGGGAAACGCTACCAACATAATTGATAAAAAAACACCAACTCATATTTTTGACAACTCCTTTTTTTAAAAATCTAATTGTAAAATTACCTCAATAGAAAAAATAGTATAAAAAACATGTATCATAAGGCCTGTTGACGCACTCGTCCTTTGTAAAACTCGCCTGGCGGCTCGTTTTCCAAACTTGGACTCGTACGTTAACAGATTGCCTTATGATACTTGTGTTTTAATGTACTATTCTAATGTGCTTGTTGGAATTGTAAAAGCACTTCAAGATGGACCAATAATAATTATTTATTTTAATAAAGAATTATATAAAAATCATAGTAGTTTGAGTAAAAACAACAACACTTGTCATTTTTTGTAGGTTTGAAGTCGAAGGCGAAGCATAGACACTTTTATTAATGCTAACTGTTGTGGCGTACTTCTTCATAAAGCAAATACCTGTTTGTGTATTCTTGATTTTAAATATCTCAGTAGGTAATACGTCCCTGATAGCACATTTAACGTCATTTATGACAACAAACAAATATTGTTTTTTTCCCACTGACATTAAAAGTGCGATTTTTTTTACAGCTAACTGTCTGTAAGATGTCACTTTTACTGCCTAGGCAGCAAAAATATTTTTACTGACCATTACATGGCAACCACTATACGAACGCCTATAGGAACCGTTCAACAAACGCATAGCAACATAATTTGAAGCAGCTAACTTTCAAAATATGTATTAAAAATAATTACAGATTGTACAGAATATATTTCAGTTTATAACTTCTTTCAGTTATCTTTATCATACCAAGAACTATGGGCTGTATATTTGTGGGTTTTTCAATTTTTTATTGCCATATATTGATGATGAACGGTTATACCATTCCATTTATAAACCGTGCTCAAACTGCTTGAATTTAAAGATCATACACGAGTCTATCCCCGGTAACAAGGCCATTGGCAAGGTACGAGTATCTATTATTTATAGATACGAAACCAGTTTAATAAACATATTGATGAGTTTTTTCTTCTATCTAGTATAAATTCCTGTTTCGCAGCAAACGGACAAAGCTCTAACTCTTTAATGCTTCCCATTTCGTACGTGTCTCTTTAAGTTCGCCTACATTTCGATTTTCCTTTTCCGAACTTTTTCTTCTTTTTCCTGTTTCTTTTCTACGGTAATGGAACTTCCGGGTACAGATTGTTTCATATTTGAAGTGATAAAGATGTCGTACATTCTTTCTCAACTCATTGTTACGAGAAAAATTACGAAAATGTGAGAGAAAAGTAAGACTTTTTTGTTAGAGAAGGGAATAACTGTTTTATTTCTACATTGAGTGAATTTTATAGCAATTATACTCGTATAATTCTTAGACCGGGTAACTTTCTTATGGACCATATACAATGGTAAAATTTTTCTCTAACACTACTATGGAATTTACACATTCTGTAACAGAATGAGCACTGTTACATAATATCAAAGCCCACTAGTTTTTCATATTCAACCCATTTAAAATACATAGGCAAACGCAATGTTAATACCTGGTCATATTAGTACTAGCGAAATATCGACTATTATATCGAATTTATCTATCTGGTTTGCATCCTTAAATTTAACATTAAACGTAAATAAATCTGCTTTTATCAATTTTTCAAATAAGAAACGTAACGAAAGTTTGCTTATACGATGTGATAAACAAATTTTACCACAAGTTACCAAATGTAAAATTCTAGGACTCGATATGCATGAAAATCTATTATGGGATCCTCACATTGATAATCTCTGTTCGCAATTAACATCCCTGTGCTATCTCTTAAAAAGATTAACACATCTCACAGACTCTAACATAGCAAAAACATTTTATTACGCAAAATTCTATCCAATTCTAAGTTACTGTATAATCTTTTGGGGTCTATCAACATCAGCAGAACGTGTATTCCTTCGAAATATATTTCAACTTCACTATAGATCGTCATGCAAAGAAATTTTTAAAAGAGAACAAATTTTGCCTTTACCTTGCATATATATTTTTAATACATTAATAGACGTTTGGAAAACTAAAGACAAGTTCCTCACTAATAGTGACTTTCATAGTTACAATACTCGAGGTAAACATAATTTTATAATTCCAAAAATTAATTTGAAGAAAACAGTCCACAACCTCCGTCATATAGGGATTAAATTATTCAATCATTTGCCTGTAGCCATGAAAAACGTTAATTCAAAAAATAAATTTAAATCTGATCTAAAAAAATTTTTAGTATCTAAAAGCTATTACCATGTGAATGAATTTTTAAACGATAAGTTATAAACTGCATTACTTGTAACTTGAAGGACTATGTTTATATGTTACTTAAATTTTTGTAAAATGTATTTGTATCACCTTTTTGACTTTTCCTATGTCATGTATCTTGATCTTCAGGAAATAAACATATTATTATTATTATTATTATTATTATTATTATTATTATTATTATTATTATTATTATTATTATTATTATTATTATTATTATTAATTGTTTTCAAAATCAAGCCGGCTTTGCTTGGCGCTTTGTTTCTTTGATTTTGTCACCTCAACTGTCAAATTATAAAAGAAATGATTACAAAATCTAATTATTCGTCTTATTTTACGAGTTTTGAAGCTTTTACATGGTAAGTTAAATAAAAAATTATTGCTTTTGTAACATACCAATAACATTTTATTATTTATAGCAAAAATGTCAAGTGATGAGCAAAACATATTTTTTAAATAGTGTTAGAGAAAGTATAGTCGTATGGTATAGTATTTTTCCAACACTATTTTGGAAACTACACATTCCACAACTAAAAATTATGTTGGAATCAATATTATTCCAACAAACCGTGTGATATAATTCCGTATGCCGTTTGGAATAATTCCATACGGCTTTCGACAAATCAGAATCTGTTTAGTCGCATTAGCATGGAATATCAAATATGTTGGTTCGGGTGCTATGGTTATGACTCTTTGTTTTATATTTATTTACTTCTGAATTCGCATTTGACGTTTTAAAGTTTTGAACACTTTTGGAGTTTTCTATTAACTTTTACAAATTTTTGGAGATCTCTAGAGCAGTAAATTTATCTAAATAATAACATATTACTTAGAAAATTAACTAAATAACATTTTATAGAGAAAAATGTGAAGTGGCAATGAAGATATAGATAAGGAATGTATGCCACCAGAAATAAGGGAACTTGCTAATGATACAGTGGGCCAGTTATTACGAAAAAAAAAGCAAAAGGAAGATATAAATGCTGTTATTATATAAGCAATTAATGGACTGGTGTCAAAAATATTATTTGGTGGTTATGATAAGTAATAATCAATCAACATTTTTTGTATAATTTCTAAAATCTTGTTGGAGAAAGTAGTCTACAACACGTTTGGAATGGCATAATCCACACTCGCAAACCGTAATCCTCGCCTTCGGCTCGGCCAACAAACTTTTCGCTCACGCGGAAATTATCTATATTCTGTACTAGTTATAGAATATACTATTACATGGCTGTAAATCCTGTCCTATTAATTTTAGAACAAAAGTGTAAAACAAAAAATGTTCTGATTTAAAAACTATTTAATAAGTACAAAATTACTGTTTACCTGCGAGGGTCCTTCACCATAACAGAAAATTGTGTAAAATGTTAGTTATATTGAAAGTATAGATAAGAAAATATCATGGTTGAGAAGAAAAAAGTTTTTAAAAAATTGTTAATTTATGAAATATTTGAGATATTAAGCATCTACCGTGCGTCTGTTTTAAAGGTGTACTTAGGAGATTAACATGGGAAATCAGTTTTTTGCAATTTTCTGTTAGCCTAATTATTTGGAGCAAAAATGCGTCAAATAAAAGTTTTAGGGCATAAAATTCTGCATCTAAATCAATAAACAGATTTATCTTTACATACTTTCCAACGATAGAAATTAAATATGAAAATGTCGAAAATTACGTTGGAAATATCGACAGCCATGGAATTGAACAAAAAATAAATAAATGCTTGACATTTTATCAAATTGTCAGAAACGTCAAATAAATTAACTTACGTTGTGACAGATAAAACGTCAAGCATTTGTTTTTTGTTCAATTCCATGGCTGTCGATATTTTCAACGTAATTTTCAATATTTTCATAATTAATTTCTGTCGTTACAAAGCATGTAGAGGTAAATCTACTTATTGACTTAGATGCAGAATTTTATGCTCTATAACTTTTATGTGGCGGGTTTTTGCTTAAAATAATTAGACGAGGAAGAAATTGTAAAGAAACTGATTTCCCATGTTAATCTCCTATGTGCACCTTTAAGACAGACACACGGTATACATTATACATTTACGTCACAACTATTGCTATCTTTCTCGCGCAACCTATTATAGAAACTGGTGTGAGAAAGATAGCTGTAGGTTTCGTTAAAAATCTAATGCAGTTAAAATAAAAATAATTATGGGTGTGCCAATCTGCTTTGTACGCAGATATCGGTAAGGATGATGACATATCTGTACCGTGAGAGTGTTTGCCAAGCGTCACCTCACGGGCACTCATTGCTGGCGTGGAGAGTGCACCACATGGGTCAATTTTGTGCCATTTAAAATTCGAAATATTTGGCGTCGGTCGGGATCGAACCCGAATCCCCAGATTCGCGACCGAACACTCAGGCACGCGGCCACGAAACAATTATGACTCTTCAATACTACGAATTGCTTCAAAATTAAACGAACTTTCATTTAAAATAATAACAAAATTAGAGTGGAGGACCTCATTGCGAAAGAGGCAAATAATTTTTTATTCTCAGCTATTTACAGACAGCCTTTAGGAATAGAGGAAAAATGTTAAACAGTTGTATTTTGGAGTTTGATACATAAAATTTGATAATTATTGATTTCATTAAAAATATTTTTCAGACATCCATGATTAGTGAATGAAATCAATCATTATTAATACCTTATGACAGATGTTAATTCATTATCTACTAACAATTGTTGACGAATTGTTGAATCATGAAGTCCTCTGATAAATTGCGTTTGTAAAAACAGGTCAGCAACTGATTTTCCACATTCACATTTGAAGTTACAATTCGGAAGATATTTTCTTAATTGTATTATATATTCATTAATTGTTTGGTTCGGTTCTTGTTTCTGGGACAAAAATTTGTGCCTTTCGACAGCAGTATTTTTCTTGACAGTTAATTGATTTTTTAGGTTTTCTATTATTTCCGTGTATGTAATGTCAAAAATTTCTTTAGGAGTAATTGCCAGCTTGAGTACTTGATATAGCTCAGCACCTAAGCTGTTCAGTAATATTGACTTTGCAGCTGGTTCATTTGTACTTAATCCTTTCATATTTAAGTAATTTTCATACCGTTCAACATAATGTTCAAACTGTTCCTTATTTTTATCATAGTTTTCAAAATTGTATATTATTGTTGAAGATGTCGTATTTGATTGAGGATTTATATTCGTGGCATGTTTTTGTGACTCCACTTGCTCTATCATAGCTTGAAAATATTTTTGTTGCATTGCTAAAAATTCCTTAAATTGTTCGGGATCCATTTTATGAGCTTGAACACTTGGTGCTTGCAATATGGAACGTTTACTCCTCGTCGCCAATTTATTATATCTATATTAGAAATAAATTGCACGCAATGGAATTAAATTATGCTTTTTAATTAATAGAATGTTCTATTTTGACAACTGACATATAATATATATTCTTGTATTGTTGTTGTTATCCTAGCAACCAAAGCAACCTTATTTTGGACATAACATCAGCTGTCAAACGCAAACAATACAACTGTTTAACATTTCTGTTCTATTTCTCATGTCAATCTGTAAATAGCTAAAATTACAACTTTAATTTTGCCTCTTTCTCGCGAACGAAAAGCATGTAAACAATTTTGGAGTTCATTAATGAAGTTATTAATCCTGAACATTTCTGTATTTACACTTTTATTCTAAAATTATCAGGGCAAAAATTACAGCCATGTGAAAATTTCACGATTGTACTTCCTATGGCCCAAAAAAAAGTAGTCACCCGGTATAGTACCGCTAAAAAATATGGGTGCATTTACTGATTTGTAAAAACTAATTATTACACTTAAATTATTTCCCTCATACAATTCATAATGACTGTTAGAGAACACAATAATACTAAATGTTTATCTTATTTTTGTTACTGTTTACATTTGCTTTCTTTGAACCGTTTGTAGGTTCTAAAATTAAAGTAAAATTATCAATGACGATAAAACAGAGACGTCTGTATATTATTAAAAAGTAAATATTTAATAGAATAAATATTGTTTAGATTCAATAAGTCCATCAAATTTAAAGTTTAAATATTTGTTTTCAACAGAAATAGTTCATTCACGAAAAAATTCTTTTGATCAGATCGTCAATTTCTAATATAAATATTTTAATAAAATTCACGTGCTTTGCATCACAGATAAATTTATTATAAAATTAACGAATCTTAACGGATGTTTAAACTGCAAGTGTAAATTTAGCTGTACCTGCACTTAAATTCCGCCGGGTTATGTATTTTTGGAATCACCAGGACCTAAAGAGCTCTCTACAAATAAACAAACGTTAAAAAACCTCAGGAAGTGGTAGAGTTATTGTCATTATCATTCCAACAAAAACTCGTGTTTGTTTTGTTGTATTATGCAATTGTTTTTTGCATTCAACCATAAAATTTATACTATTTATAAATAATAATAAATTACGATGATATGAAAATAGGTTCATACCAAAAAAATATATTGGCTTTTTTCATAAATGAAAAATTTATATAATATTATGCATTATGCATATATTCATCGAAAATTTTTAATATTATTATATTTTTCATTCTTGATTTTCTTTATAAACACTCTGATTCTGCTGTTGTGACGTCATAATTTTGTACACACAGCACGGAAGAGATTACACAAGGTCGCAAAATTGTGTCGTCATTTGAAATTATTTCTGTAAAACTAAAAAAAAATCTGGTGTGGCCAACACAATACCTTCCGCCATTTACAGCCCGAGTCACAAAAAAGATTAAGTTTTTTGGATTAGCGAATTTTACTCTAATTTTGACAGTTTATTTCTTAAAATATAGTCTAATCTAATTCAACTAACTACCTTTGTTTTAAACCCCTAAACAGGATTCAATCCCAATTACAGAGTGGGTTCACATTTACACACATCCATGTCCTTAGTGGGATTCGAACCCAGAGCCCCGAGGGCACTCATACCGGAGCTATAATAAAATGAAGTTCAAATTTTAAATACCGGGATAGAATAGAATTCACTAATCCAAAAATGAGGAATAGCTTAAACTTTTTTGTGAATCGTTAATTTTTATTAATCTAAATACATACCTACATATTTACGTATGCTTCTATTGTTCTATTTACTTTTTTCTTTTTAAAACGTTACTAATATTATTTTGAAATGATTAGTTCTTTGATAGTGACATTTATCTGTCAGTTACATATATTTGAGTAACTGCGTTTTGTTTGTTTAAAGCGTAGGCTCTGGGATTTAAATTGTAGATAATTTAATAAATTTATCCATAAAATATATAGAAAAAGTATTAATGCAAATCTATAGACAATTTAATAATCTTTACTTTTTATAATAATATTAATCTCGAAAAAATTACATTTTTTACCAAAATCTAATAGGCCCTTTCCATTACAGAAAAAGTTCGAAATACAAGGTTTCAAAAGTTTCTGAATGATATTATTTAAGTTAGAGTGGAGGATCCACACATACATACACACATACACACAGCCATCATCGTGAAAATGTTAAAATTGGATTCTAGGGACCTTAAAACGTGGTCATTTACCAAAATCTCGATATGCGATTTTTAGCACGATCCCTATACCTCCCTAACCAAGGGAAGCGGGAGGTAAAAATGAAAAAGGCCTTGGTGATCCAGAATTTGTTTATTCAAAGCAACGGACGTTTCGAACCGTAGTGGTTCATCTTCAGCAAATTGTAGTAAAATATCGTTGAAACATCCTTGTTCTTCCATTGCATTTTGAATAAACAAATTGTAAAATGTAGTATAACTCCATTATTTCAAAGTTTTATCTTTCCATTTTAGAAAGTTTATGAGCAACGTCATTTTTCGTATTTTTAGTTTATAAAATTGGCGCGGGACCATAAACGAGTTTGCACATATTTAACAAATTGCGAACATTTATAAATCAGTATATTTAGATAATTGTCTAAAAATATATTCACTGAACAGAAAACAAACCAATAAAGCTGAAAAATGTCTTCAACAACGCGTGGAGTTTAGGCGCCAGTAAAATGATTACGAGCGAAATGAATAAATTTTGCACTTTTAACCCAATTACAAGAAAAATAAATGAGTTTTTTAAAATAATTATATGCATATATCAAGTAGTTTACTAGCCAAATTTTCACGAGCAATTTAGAAAATGCTCGAAAAAGTATTTGGCAAGAACTACTAGTATAAATAAGTTTTTAAGTATCTTTACTATAAAAACTATACCGGGTGTCTACTTTTTTATGGGCCATAGGAAGTACAATGGCAAAATTTTCATATGGAATAATTCTGGTTTCTCTGGCATTTTTATCCCCACTACCGCTACTTTCAAACATCGTCATAACAAAATCAAGCGATATACATCAATGTCAAATTTCTAAACCGCTTTAGTGGTATTACTATAATTATTATTATAGATGAAAGTATTAAACATTATTTATACTTGTTATATTGTTGGTTTTGTTATTATTAATGTTCAATTTAGTTTATCATCCATTTGGTTAATTTCTAATTTTGTTAGTTTGTGTCAATTTTTAATGTCATATAATTCAATGACGACCTGTCCCGAAATAGATGAAAATATTCAGGAACCATGGTGTTTATCAGGAATCAAGATACTGGTTTTTTGGTTGACTTACAGAACATAGTATGAGTTTTTTCTATTGTAGTAAATGTATCCATGACTACTGATAAATAAATTAATAAATTCAATAATTATTAAAACTTTATGACAGATGCCATCTGCCAAACTCAAACAATACAACTGTTTAACATTTTGGCATTCTGTAAATAACTAATAGTTATTTATTATATGAGAATGGAATGTATCATATTAGTCACGAAAGAAGAAGTTTAATTTTCTTCAGTGATTAATATTCCACACGAGTGTAATAAAACGTTTTATCCAACACTTTTTTAAAAACTTCTTAAACCATTTTTATGTTTTCACTCATTATATTTGACACAAGTCAATTGATGTAGTATTTTAAATTACAAAGTAGCCATTGAATGGTTGATATGGTTTTGTTATATTGTTATTGAAAAAGATTGCTGTAATAATTATTGTCTGTCATTGGGAATTATTTTAAAGAAAAATTAATTAAAATGAGTGAAAATGAGGACCTTCCTTTAAAACGTATTCACTTAGAAGCGCAAGCAGCATCTTTAAATTTAATTCTGAAGCAAGTAACCACTAACTCGTTCCTCGTTTTCATTTTATCAGCCGTACATGACAGCTGTCATTGTGTAAAGATAAGTAATCTATTTTAGCATAAATGTTCATATTAATTTAAATAAATAAGTTTCATAATGTTAATTATTTCAATAATAAAATAATTTTGTAAAATTGCATTTTATTTATATTTAAAAAAACACAAAAATCAGTAATAATTCCTCCGTGAGTTCTAAAATATTCTCTCACGGAGTGACTAATGTTTAGTTATTTCAAGTAACCATAGTATTACTTTTATTTTGCCTTTCTTTTGCAAACGAAACAATATTTTTGGAGTTGTTAGATGCAGTTTTTAATTCTGAACATTTTTTTCTATTTACACTTTAGTTCTAAAATTAATAAGGCAGATTTTACAGTCATATGAACATTTTATCATTGTATTTCCTATGGTCCACAAAAAAGTAGACACCCGGTATAAAACAATTCTATATCTTTTTATATAGTCTTTGCCAACATATAAGTATATTTTAGATTTGGAACAATTACCATTATAATTGAATAATTTATAGATATTTATTCATTTACCAACTATTGCCAAAGATTTTGTCGTCGTTAAATTCCGAGAAAGTTGTACCCATATTTATAAAGTTTCAAGTCCTACGAGTATATATTGATTTAAATGTATAAACATTATAAAAGATCTATTCTTTCTTTTCTGCGAAGAATGAATGAGACCAACTACGATATTACTCATCGTTGCTAATTTTGCATTGCTCAGTAAGGCATCTTACACTGGTCAGTTCCTTTGCTGTGACGTCACGCTATCTCCATCTCCTTTTAGTGCAGCGAAGCCAGATGGCGCCAGCGTACGACTCAAGCAGGAGTGTGCAGTACACGCCTCCCTTTACCTAGAGGTCAGTTGAAGGTGAACGTGGAAGAGGCCAGGACTCAAGGTCATTGAACAGGGCAAAGACCTGAGAACGAGAAAGTGAGGAAGAATCTCGCGGGGCAAATGAAAGAGGATTGGAGGATTCAGATAATGTAGGGATAATTACGGAAGTGGTTGATAAAAGAGTATTGAACTCTTCTAGAAATTACTTTTACAGGAAGAAAGATAACGGAAATATAAAAAATTATCAAACAACGGATATTTACTTATTTGCGAGAAGTAACGTTTAGTAAATGACTTTTTCATAATTTGCGTTGGTACTAAATAATATTTACATAATTTTTCAAACGTCATAAATCAGAATTGACATGAACTTTCAAATAATTGAATAAATGTCAATCCAATGTTACCAACTATAACATTACACATACAAATTTCCCTGTTTAATATACGTTTTTTCTAAAAAAAATATTTTAATATATATGACGCAAAATATAAAAAATAGTATAAAGGACTCATTTTATTAGATGTCTTATAAAACTCGTTCTAATATGGTACAATTATACACATTATAAAGGATAGAAAGTGAATATGAAATTTCCTGCTCTCTTGTTCATTTTGAGGCAAGAACAGTAGAGTGCAAAGTTGTTCAGAATTAAAAGTTGAATATAAAATTGTTTATACATTTTTTATGTTTTTCGATTTGTTAATTTAAAAAAAAAATAAATTTCATAATTTCTATTAATTAGTAGCAACAGCCATGACTTTTTTGTTTTAAAAATTAAATTAAATAGTGAATGTTTTTCCGAATGAGGAAAGAGTCTTTATAAATAAATAAATAAAAGAAATATATTATCATGGCTTATTACCCATTGCTGGGTGTGTCAATATGCTTTGTACACAGATATCGGCAATGATGAAATATTTACACAGTGCGGGCGCTTACCAGGCGTCACCTCACGGGCACTCATTGCTGGCGTGGAGAGTGCACCACAGGGGTCAATTTATATATAGAGTTATTATGGTGCGGAAATAGTTTTAGAATAATATGGGGTTTATTTCCCATAAAGTATGAAAATATAAAAGTTCAATTTTTTCTATTCGGTGTCTTTATGAGTCTATAAACGTACTGAAAACACGAGAGATCTATAAGCGCATTGTTTTTGGCGCTTATCGTTTTCTAGAGGTGGTATGACTGCTGTCAAAATTGACAGATGGACATATAACTTCAAATTGCTGTCAGTCAACAATGAATTTTCATCTGTGAAGTTAGCGGGAAGCGCTACCAACATAACTTATAAAAAACTGAGCCATATTTTTGACGTCGCATTTTTAAAAAAATATAAAATAACCTCAATGGAAATAGTATATCAAGTAATAGGAATGGTACGGGCAGTTTACCGATTGAAGACATTGTTTGTGGACTGAGAGAAGCGAAGGCTCCAATTTTGTCTGACCTCGCTAATTCCTTAACGTTCGTGATACTTATAAAAAAATTTCACGATCGACGCACAAAATTTAAAAAATAAGATTTGAAAATAAATAAATATATCACGGCATATTACCCATTGCTGGGTGTATCATTCTGCTTTGTTCACAGATTTCGGTAATGATGACATATTTGTACCGTGCGGGCGTTTACCAGACGTCACCTCAGGGGCACTTATTGCTGGCGTGAACGTATTAAAAACTGTGAGTTGTCATTTTTAAAGTAATCTTTGATTGTTGTTTTTATTTACTTATCACCTCGCTTCCTGACCGGTAAGTGATTCACATCACTTAACAATCAGTAATCAGTAAAAAAAACCCGATCGTGTATGTATAAAAAACATGTTCTATAAGGTCCGTTATCACACTCGTCCTTGGACTCGTGCGTTAACAGATTGCCTTATGAAACTTGTTTTTTAATATACTATATGATAACCACGAAAAAATAAAAGAAATGCCACTTACTATTTTACTATTTTACCAGTAATTTTGAAATATGTATCTTTTTACCTCTCGCTAAGAGAGGTATTGAATTCATACTAAAAATCGCATATCCAGATTTTAGTGAATAAGCACGTTTTAAGGTTTCTAGAATCCGATTATAACATTTTTACAACGATGTCCGCATGTGTGTGTGGATGTTGGATCCACAATTTCTCAAATACCATAAGACTTAAGACGTTTTTAACTACGGACTCCTCAATCTAACAATAATGGGAAGAGTTGATTAAGTTTTGTTAACAATTGGACAACCGAAAGTAGTAGTTACTTATATTAAAGAACGTTAAATTCTTTATTCGATAAATATAAATACATTATTATATCTTCTATAGATTTAGAGATTAAGAAATACATATAAAATAATTTGTCAAAAATATTTGTTTGCCATTGTCAAAAATATTTGTACATCATTATGAAGACGATTAAAATAAAAAAAGTCAAAAACGCAAAAGAATATACGTAAAAAAGAATATAAAAGGAATTTGCGAAAAAATGATGAATATAAAGAAAAAGAAAAGGAAAGTAGAAAAAGAAAATTTCAGGATATTGAATATGAAGTATGTATTGTACATAATTTGTATTAAAATATCCCATAGATTTTGCAAATATATGTGAGAATTATTTTGTAGTGAGACATGAATATGTATTTGTAATTAAAAATATTTTTTGTTTTATGCGTACAACGTGGTAAAATATCTGGCGAGAGGTTATGTGTTGGCCACGTCAGATTTTTAAAATTGTGTGTTTAAAATGGAGAAATATTTTTTAAGAATACATTTATCACGTGCCATTGTATTTATGAATGAATAATATATTAGTTACAATGTACTGTTAAATATGTATTTAGAACATTTCATGCTTTCATGTACACATAAATCTATATTAAACATTCTAAATTTTTAATATATTTTTACTACTTTACGTTCTTACCCAATAAACACATATACGTGTATAAAACGTTTCTTATTGCAGAAACACCATTAGAAAAATACGGGTCTCTAATACGTAGATTCAACTTTAAAATGTCGCGGTTTTAAACGTTGCAAAACACTAATATATAAACGTGTTATTTTAATACCTACAACACGTTCATTAAACGTATTAAAATCTGAAATTTATTTCGTTATAATATAACGTTTTATATTAGTACGTATTAACGTAAATTTAAAGTTAAAAATGTTTTATTTAAAACGTGTATATTAACGTTTCTTCAACGTATCGAGAACCCTTATATATGTATATCTTTTAAATAATAAAAAAATTGGTTACGAAATACAAAAATGACACACATTACTTACTATTTATTATTTTAATATATTATTTTAATAAAAAAACATTCTATTTTGTAATATAATATTTAAATATAACGAATTAAATATTATATAATATAAAAAAAGCACTATAGTTACTATATTATTTTATTTTACTTGTCTTTTTCTTTTTGGTGTACACCGGTTGGGGATGTATACGTTTGTTTCTTCATCTTTTTTTAAACTTCTGTTTCAATAACGGTCTTACGTTTGTTTTTAGCTATAGAGAGCATGTTTATATTAGATGGTTGCAGATTAGTCTGGAAAATAAAAACATATAATTGTAAAAACTTTAAAACACTGATTACATTTTTATTCATTTACCTTTCATCATCATCATTTTGTTCACTGCTATTTTCATTGTCAATTTGATATTAAAAAACGGGACAAATTTATTTCTTTTTTCCACTGCATCAGACTGAAATTATAACTTGGTTAATTCAAAATAATAAAAACTTGAAAAAATCATACTTCTAAAATTATGTTCATATCCGACAACAAAAAGTTTACATTACTCTCTTTCTAATAACGATTCTTCGTTTTCTGTATTTCGTTTTAATTCCGACTCTTCGATATTCGGTGCACCATCTATAATGATTTTACTCATTAACCACAGGAGTCTTTCTTCTAAATCGTTTAATTGTTTATTTAGTTTAGGTCCACCACCTGTCCCTTTCATATTGTTTTTTATATCTCTTGCGTTTTTCTTTGTGTTAGTTTTCCATTCGCTTATAACCTAACCGAAAAACAGAAACTCAATTAATTGAGCACTGAAAATTATATTTCGTATGAAATATACTTATACTTACATTTTTCCATTCTTTAATGGTTTTTTGTGGTCCTGTATTAGCATTATTTAGCACTTCGGCTAATTGAGTCCATTTCTTTTCTACTTTGGGAAAAAAAATCGATGTTTTATATATATATATATATATATATATATATATATATATATATATATATATATATATATATATATATATATATATATATATATATATATATATATATATATATATACCTAAACACGAGCACTATCACCAGGGATAATATTGATACTCTGAGTAAACTGTACTGTAAGCAATGCACTAGTATGCAGAACTGATAACTGGTATGAACTGCAACCCTCACAACGCTATCACGCATGATCTTCCAGTAACCAATCAGGTTGTTCCGTGCTGCACAAAACGTTTAGCTACTTGCAGGCATGAACGTTTAAAAAACGTTAATTTCTTTGTTTGTTGCAACGAATTCAAAACAAAACTGTAAAACTATATACCATTTATTTAGCAAATTGTGTAAAACTGAAATTGTGTTTTACTAATAAACGGTTCTCACCGGTTGTAAATAATATTTTCCGTATTCTGTAATATTGAAGTTAAAGTTTTCTTTAATTAGCTTTCAAACCATCTTAATACAATTTGTTTAATATATATGGACGCGATGTGTATACATTATTATATTAGATAGCATGCATGCTGTATTATACATGTCCAAAATAAAGCTGTTGTTAAAACAATATAAACATATTTTTAACGTAAAATAAAAACGTTACAAACACGGCTTTTATTATACCTTATTTCAAAAATTCGTTAAACTACAAGTTACAATAACATTATTTGTAATGGTGTATATATAAGTTTCAAATAACGTTATTTTAACGTTAGAATATAATATACTTTATGTTGCTACAAAAAGTACGTTTCTATAACGTTACTATTAAATGCTATTCAAAATGTTATAGCTGCAGGCATGCATGAACGTTTAAAAAACGTTAATTTCCTTCTTTATTGCAACGAATTCAAAACAAAACGCTGCAACTATAAACCATTAATTTAGCAAATTGTGTAAAACTGAAATTGTGTTTAAATAAACGGTTCTCACCGGTTGTGAATAATAAAAGCAAATTAATATTTTCTGTATTCTAAAATATTGAACTTAAACATTTCTTTAATTATTATTTAAACCATCTTAATACATTTTAATTAATATATGTATATATGGACGCGATTGGTACATTATTATCAGATATCATATCATGCGTGTGCATGTCCAAAATAAAGCTGTTATTAAAACAATATGAACATATTTTTAAGGTAAATTAAAAACGTTAGAAACACGGCTTTAATTATACCTTATTTCAAAAATTCGTTAAATAACACGTTACAAAAACATTATTTACAATGGTGTATATATAACTTACAAATAACGTTATTTTAACGTTAGAATATAATATACTTATATTTTGATACAAAAAGTACGTTTCTGTAACGTTAATATCAAATGGTGTTTACCAACACCAAATATAAACCGTTGTTTTTTCAACGTAAAACGTTTTATCAACCAATGACACGTTTATAATACGTTTAAAAAACGTATGTGTGTTTACTGGGTATCTACCCACTTAACCACGATTATAATCTGCAATAAATCGTGCAAAAATACAATTCTTTAGTCTCATGTGCACAGGCTGTTTGTATAAATTAAAATAAATATTTCAGTTTGCTTATTTTCCATTTTTGCCCAAGAAAAACTTTTCCAGAAATATTTAGAGGGATTTAAACTGGAATATCTTTTCCATATTTTATTTAATCTTTTTCATTCTGCTTCTATCCTTCGGTGGAGTTCTCATAGTGAGAATTCTAATATTTCTTTGACAATTTTATTTACGTTTCAGTGGTTTACATTCTATAAATAGAATTCTCGACTCACAATGTTTCGTATTTTGCTTTCTATTCTACAGAAATATAAAATGTCGTTTACTACATTTGAATACGAACAAAATATAAAGACGATATATCATTTAAGAATATATGTCTTTGAGATTATATCCACAAATAAGAATGATTTATACTGGAAAAAGCTATCTTAATTGACTTTATCTGAGTGTGACAATATGGTTATTTACTACTGTTTACTAATTATGGCTAACTCGAGTTACGATAAAACTTCCAGTGTTACTAAATACGGAGAGTATCCTTTTGTGAAACTTGACATTCTGCACTACATATTAATGTGGATTATAAATCACAAATTCGGCGATTTAATTGAAAAATTTGAAAATTTTAACTATCTAGATATTTTTGTTTAAATATTAATTAGTTCACAAACTACAAAAGATTGAAGTCCATAAATAATTAGTATGATGCACGGTATGACGTACCATGCCATAAGAAATTTGATTTGTTGCCTGATTTTAAAAATGAGACTCACGCGCTTTTCGCGCCCTCCTATTGTATATTATATTGTCAAACAATGGTCAAACTGTTTCAATGTTCTATAATTTATTAGGAAAAAATCTGATGTGGTCAGCACATAACCTATCGCCAGATATTTTACCTGGTTGTACGCATAAAACAAATATTTTTAAATACAAATACATATATTCATGTCTCACTACAAAATAATTCTCACATATATTTGCAAAATCTATGGGATATTTTAATATAAATTATGTACAATACATACATTTTCTTTATATTCAATATCCTGAAATTTTCTTTTTCTACTTACCTTTTCTTTTTCTTTATATTTATATTCTCTTTTACGTATATTCTTTTGCGTTGTTGACTTTTTTTATTTTCATAATCTTCATAATGATGTACAAATATTTTTGACAGTGGCATACAAATATTTTTGACAGTGACATGTATGTGTCAATTACAAACATTTAAATTTCTTGCCTTGAAGTAGTTTGATCTGAGAATTTTTACGTCAAATTATTTTATGCATTTCTTTATCTCTAAATCTATAGAAGATATAATAATGAATTTATATTTATCGAATAAAGAATTTAACGGTCTTTAATATAAGTATTTACATAAATTTTCGATAAATAATATTTAGATAATTTTTTTCTTGTAACTACTACTTCCGGTTGTCCAATTGTTACCAAAACTTAATCAACTCTTCCCATTATTGTTAGATTGAGGAATCCGTAGTTAAAAATGTCTTAAGTCTTATAGTATTTGAGAAATCGTGGATCCAATATCCACACACACATCCACACACACATGCGGACACCATCGTAAAAATGTTATAATCGGATTCTAGGGACCTTAAAACGTGCTTATTCACTAAAATCTGGATATGCGATTTTTAGCATGAATTCAATACCTCTCTTAGCGAGAGGTAAAAATTGGTATAGGACCCCATTGCTATTTGCTAAGCCATAATAATGATTTTTTTTAATATTCATAAGGTACATGTCACATGTTGAGCTCATTTTGATTTCATACATCGTGAAGTGCCCAAGCTGCCGCTGAGAGATGGCAAGCCAGTGCGCGCGCAACTCTCATTCTCTCTAGCTGCTGACAAAGCGGCAGCCAGACTCCTCTTGTTTTAATATTTTATACGTTGTTGTGTTCGTAAATAAATTATCAATAACTATTTACAAAACAATTATTTATTTAATTCAATTTTTTTACTGAATCATTAAATTTATTCTACTATTGCTTAGACGATAAAATTACTTTAACTTTAAATAATAAGGACAAAGCTATCACTTCTGTCGGGTGTCCTGAGATGCACACTATTTGTTTTGCTTTCGTTTGTTCCTTCTTTTTTGAATTTATTGACTTGAAAATGTATTCCCGATTTGAAAAAGGCTATAGTGGAAGGCTTGAAACTAAGAATTTGAAGTAGATTAGATGTGTGACGTAGATGTTAAAGAAGGGCATTAAAAAAGTTTCATACAGTTTTAAGGTCTAGTTTTAGTATAAATAATCAATTTTCTGACATATATCAATGAGAATATAATTCATGAGTCACGTGACATTTTCTCCGTCAATCAACATTCAGAATCTCCCTAGTTATGTCTATCACAGCGATGATAAAAAACAAAGAAATTATCACCTTATTTACATTCGTTACTAAGGGATTTGTTTTCTTTATTTGACATTGACAATTAATTTTGAGTATAAAAATGTGAGATACTCGTTGGGTTGATATTAACAACGATGACAATAATAAGGCAATTGTCAAATTAACCATGTTGTAATACAATATATTAAAAGTTAGGTTAGCAGCACACACAATGTGTCACAAAAATTTATTATATTCTCTCATTAAATATAAGCTCGTGATAATATTAATAATCGACGATATTGCTCGTGAAACCGAAGCAGCATATTTCACTCGAGAATATCATCGATGATAATCATATCACTTATTATATTACGTATGATAATACAGAACCCCATTCTTGTACATTCTTTTACATTGGTTTTGTATTAAGCCCCAGAAATATTAAATTATATAATTTAATGTGGCAAACGCCTTATGTGTTACACTTTCGGCTTATGCATAAAATATACACATTCTCTTGTAGGTAGTAGATGGTACTAGGTATACTCGTATATAATTATTAATGTAAAATGATCAATATACATAATCTGCTTTGAATATAAAGTTGCTCTAATTATGAACAGGGATACAGGGCGTGATGATATATGATATAGGTGTATAATTAGCCTAATTTACATTGTATAACAAAGCTGACTTGCAAATAAATTAAGTTATTAAACATAGAATAAACAAAACTATAAGTATACAAGCGATAACAAATTAAGAAAATTGCATCTGTATCAGTCCATCTAATAAATTATAAAAACCTTATATTTCCTTATCTATTTTCGATAACTTTTTCTTGTAATTAATTAAAATATGTTTAAAAACGTTTGACAAATTAGAAAACAAATTATCTTTGAACCATGATATAAAATGTTAAACACAAAAGCACAAAATCGTTTAATACTAATGCCAATTCAAAGCAAATTATAGTCGTTATAAGGCTTCAAAGGAAGCTTTTGATCGTTTGAACACAATGAAGAAATATCGAATAACCATTATTAAGAATAAGCAGTGGCGTACGAAGAAAATTTCCACAGGGGTATTCAATAATAAAATACATATTTATTCAGGTTAAAAAATTCAACAAAATAAGTAATTAAAAAAACACTTACATATTATAGAAGTCAAGCTTATACTTGGATGGGTGACCGCCTGAAACAAATGAAATAAATATGAATTTATAATTTACATATTGATAATATATTATGATACGTTATTTTTAACTTGTGTCACTGTTATTATATACACAGTTAATTATTTATGTATGTCGCATTTAATTATTCTATTGACAACAACAATATAATAGAAGCTATTAGAAATTAATAGACGCTATGTAAATATTAAACTGTAAAAATATAGGTTCCTATTAAAATTCATAATTCATTTAAAACAATGACGTTCAGTTTTAAATACGAGTTTCACGTTGGAATTATTGAGAATAAGTCAATCAGGTAGGCCATAGAAAGTTTGCACTCATTTTAAACAGTTAAGTTGCAAAAGTTAATCAATTTTATAAAGTATTGTTAATATGAGAGTAATAGAATACCCGCCATATTTATCAGATTCGGATATGTGCGACATTTGGCTATTTTTGGACTTATTTAAAATTATCGGTATAGATTTTCGTCTGAATTAGTGAAACGGCAAGAATCAATCCACTCTCGTCTTGTCTCGAAATTTCGAGACGAGATTACTCTGTATCTCGTCTCGTCATAATTTTTCTTGCCTTCTCTCGATCTCGACTCGATACTCTCGAATTTCTCGAATGAAGAAACGAGTACCACTAATTAAAACTGATTATATTACTGTCTGGTATTTAAATGGTTAGGTATATAAAATACTCAATATCATGGGCTTATTAACCGTTGCTGGGCGTGTCAATCTGTTTTGTACCCAGATATTGGTAATTATAATTATATATATATTCGTATAATGGGCACTTGAAGCTGGTGTGAAGAGTACACCATAGGTATCACTTTTGTTTTTTTTTAAACCCAAAATAACTTTAAAATGAATAAGTAAATATGAATGTATATGAAGAGACAATTCAAATATTTATATATACCGATAGTAGTAGTCATATTTTAATTGGATAATTAAAAAAAAAAGTATATTCGCGTTTCGACTTTCCACTCTCGTCTCGAGCAAATCTCGAGGACATTACTCTTGTCTCATCTCGAATTGTCGAGATAAAGTTAATATCCTCTCGAAAATTCGAGACGAGATCTCGAAAATGCGAGATCTCGCGGCATCACTAGTCTGAAGACATAAGATATTATGATGCTGCAATCACCGCGAAAATGTTAAAATTGGATTCTAGGGACCTTAAAACCTGCTCATTTACCAAAATCTCGATTTGCGATTTTTAGCCCGATCCCTATACCTCCCTTAACAAAGGTAGCGGGAGGTAAAAGATAATTGGAATAATGGCAATACGAAGTATTTGTAGTGAAGAGCGTCTGTCACTTTCATCAGCCAAATGCGCCTGTTTCGAAAACTGAAACCATTTTCAAAACTACATGTAAACGTGATACCGTTGTAGGTAGATTCGGAACCAAATTTTCTTACATAAGTATAAAAGGTAATAATTTTAGAATACAAAAAATTGTTGGGGCCTCTGGCATGCATGATATATTGAGTAAATTTTCCTAATCGTATGTTTTTCCTATTCTTGATAACACCTATACGTACAGTTCGTTTGACGTTTAAATTTGTTTAAATTTGTGGTTTTCTTTCATAACATTTGATATAAATTTCAAGGAAATACCATAAGTATTTTATTTCATGTTGCCATTAGTATTGTAATAGAACAATAGAAGAGTATACAAAGTGTTCTGGATAACATGTCCTACAGATCTCGAGAAAATAGATACGAAATCACATACGTTGCTGGAACTGTAACAGTTGTTTGCCAGTATAAACCTAAAAGTAAAATCCGGTTATAACGACATCGAAGGTACCACAAAAATATTGTCGTTATAGCCGGATGTAGCTATGACCAATGAAAGTAAAATAAATACTGAAGTAAATGTAGAATAAATTTAAGCATATTTTTTTACTTCCTTGTACAAAGTAAAGGAAGTATTGTAATCGCGAAAAATTTCGGTTTTCAGATTTCCACGGAAATATCCATTTTGACCATCCCTGAATCCATTCTGACTAATTTCGTCGTGACGTATGTACGTACGTATCTCGCATAACTATCAAAAACGGTAAGCCGTAGAAAGTTGAAATTTTGTATTTAGAACTTCTATAACATCTAGTTGTGCACTTCCGTTTTTGGTCATTACATAATTTCCAGAAATGGTACTTTATTTGAAGCCTATAATAGATTTTAATGAAAAACTATATTGAAATATAATCCAAAACTTTTCAAATTTGGTATATAAGACTTTTATGTCAATTGGAATAACATAGTAGATTTTGGTTAAAACAGGCTATAGCCGGAAATGAAATATTATTTAGATTTTAGAAATAAATGCTTCAAATAAGAGTTTTAGAGAATTAAATTCTGCGTCTAGCACATCAAGTATTATTAAATTAGGCCTTTGTATAAGCGAGTTATATAAATTTAAAATTTATATACTTTTTGGTTTTTGTAATGAAGCTAGCTATGGATTAGGACAAAAAATAAAAAAAAAATAAAAATAGATGTTAATGTCAAATTACGTCAAATACGTGTAATTTTATACTTGGGTCTATATATTGGTCATGCGTACAAGGAAGTCGTGTGGTGTCCACATCAGATTTTTTAATTTTTAATTAAATAATCTGTTATTTTTCTGCATTTATGTTCATTATAAATGCGCTCGATCATCACTCTAATCCTTTCCTTCGATAGTTTTCTACCTGTGCATTAAGGTGCATTCACAAATGAAAATTAGGTTTAGACTTATGGTTTATACTTTAGATTTAAAGACTTTGGTCGCATATTATGTAATGAGTCCATTCACACTTCAGAATTTAGGGTCTCTATATCTAAATCATAAAGCTAAACATTGCAAGGTCCAAACTTTAGGTTTATGATTTAGTTTGACGTCACAAACTTCACCAATGAGAACGAGTCTGAAATGATATAGATATACACACCCATCTTTATTTACTATATTTGCTGAAATATAACCAATAATGCCAAACGAATGACAGTTTCACGGCGCACAGGTGTCTTGTTGGGTACTGATCTACCGATATTTTAATCTTGTCTTTGAAGCATTTAAACAGATGTCTGTACATATTAAAACTAATTTTCAGGTAATTTAAACTTACATTTATGAATGACTTACTTAAACCTAAACACAAACAATAAACCTAATTTTCATTTGTGAATGCACCTTTACTCTCTCTTAAATCTCATACATACGCACAAAAATATGATCAGAGACCAGCGATTCCCCGTTCTTTATTAGTACAGGCGCGTAAGACGGTCGTTATAACTGCGACGCAAAAAATATTGATCGACAAATTTCTGTCGTTATATCAGGATTCGTCGTTATGAACGAACTCGTAATATCAAAATTTTTTTACATTAGCATATATGGAAGTTTAAACAAATGTTTACAATTCCGTCGTTATAACCAGATTGTCGTTATAAGCGGTGTCGTTATAAGGAGATTTCACTGTATTTTTAAATTTTGAATACTTTTATTGAATCGATCGTAGAAAAGGTAACCTTTCGGGTGGTTGCACCATCCGCCTACCGCCTACGGTCTGCGTCGCAATTTTCAGTCGTGAAAAAACTTCACATTCACAATATAGATACTATTTTGGTCAGGGAATATTATCTTTTGTATGAATTACGTCAACATTCTTATTTACCATTTATACGGTTTAATTAATAAAATTAGAGTGTTGTCTTATTTTCGCGAAAAATTTCCACTGTTTATCCATTTTTTTGCAACAATTGATCAATAAATATTTTTGCAAGTAGCACAATGTTTGAAGGCCGGCATTCCTGTTGGATGCGTCAGTTTCGTGCAATTTTTAGTTCCCTCGAGTGCGCCGCTGTCCGGAGCATGGAAAAGTACCACCAGTCATAAACCATGATTAATTCCGCGGGTATAAATATAGCAATCGCTTGGAGTTGGAATTTCTCGCCTCTAGTGGCTATGATACCAATAACTTGATTATTAAACAATTGATGTATTGTAAACATTGATTTTTAATTACCATGGGACGAAGTCTGCTGGAAATTTCCATAAGTGATAGATTATATGACACCACAATAATACATAATAAATATTTCATTTCATATTAACTGTCTATTTATAGCACTAAGGCCCGCCCCTACCAGTAGTTAAAGTAACAGTTAGTGTTAACCAACGGTTATGTTATGTTGCAAAATTGTTCTTACCATTACCACCTTTGGTTAGAGCTAACTGGAAGTTAAAACTGTTGTTCGCATCGCTTGTCACTTTAACTAGAGGTGGTATGATCGGGCTTAAAAGGGTAAATAACAATATTCAGACCCGATATTTTCATCTCTGGTTAAACTGTCTATTAATTTTCCTCTTCGTCGGGCGCAACCGGCCTGACAGGCACAGTTCGGACGTTTTTGTTCCCACCTCCATCCGCAAAACGGGTAGAAATCTGCCACTCCTAGTGGTCTCATATTTTTACGGGATGTTTGGAACTCGATTAATTCGCACGCTACCCGAAGGGCACTTATCGTCATTCTGATCTCACAGGCACATTGCGTCCAAATTCGTCACACATGTATGGGGTCTCGCAGAGGCGTAAACTTTTGGCTGTGGGTGGACTATTTTTATTTTAGATAAGTGTATATATTTTTATAAATGCAAAGTAAAAATGGTATAGTTAATTTATTATGCACATATTAAATTATACGTATTTATGGCTTAACCACAGACTCCCGGTCCAAAAACAACATGATTTAACTAAATTCATCTATATTAGCAAATTCTGCTTCAAAGTGCTTCTAAAAAAATAATTTTGTTTATAATAGAACGCTTTGTCCGATTTGAATGAAATTTTGGTATGATAATCCATATGGACATGACATCTTTTCAGATGATATTTTTTGTTATTATTAGTGATCCACTATTCTATGTAATTTAGGTGTCACGACCATGATTATTTCATAACTTTTTTTTTAATCGACTGACATTATTACTACATATAAAATATAATTAAACTTTTAGGGCAAAATTACTGGGGGTTAGGGATGGGTAAAAATCAAAAGACTATCAATCTAGCGAATCGATACGATTCGAAACTTTTAATATCGATCTACCATCAGATTTAGATGCAAAATATCGATCTGCAATAAATAGATTACTTACAAAATTGAATTTCAGTTATACTTAGATGGTATAAAAAGGCAACGTTGTAAATTAAAATGGTTTAATTTGCTAATAATTCAGATAATACAACACAAACATGATAAATTGCCACAGACCATAGACCAGAGAACGACAGGAAGAAGTAAAATAGTCAAGTCAAAAATAAATTTAAAGTAAGATTATAGCCGTACCAAGCTAAGAAATGATACAAAATTATATTTTAACGACTTTTAATAAAAAAGATCGATTCGTTCAGTGAAGGTATTTACCGAAAATACAACTTTCGATCGATATTTTAAAAAATTGGTTCAGAATCGTGGGTCCCTACTGTGGGTGCTGCGCATCCACACTTTTACTTACTGTGGGTACGCGTGCGTCCGTGCACCCACGTAGTTTACGCCCCTGGGGTCTCGTCGGTCTCGTGGCCACGTGCCTGAGTATCAGGTCGCGAATCTGAGGAACCTAGTTCGATCCCGATCGACGCCAAATATTTCGATTTTTAAATGGCACAAATGTTGACCCCTGTGGTGCACTCTCCAGCAATGAGTGCCCGTGAGGTGACGCCTGGTAAGCACTCACACGTTACAAATATTTCATCATTACCGATGTCTGTGTACAAAGCAGATTGGCACACCTATCAATGGGTAGTAAGTCATGATGATATATTTATTTATTTTAGAATATACAAGATTGGAGACTTGTGCAATTGTTTATATGTTCACAGAATATTGCTTTTAATATTATAAATAATATTAGCCAGTGTGCAGACAGTACATTTGGAAGAAGTTACTTTTACAATGGAAAACCAAATCACATTATAGTGATACTGTTCATCAGTGACGCATCCAGAGGGGGGGGGGGTTCAAGGGTACACTTGCACCCCCCTTGAAGTGGCGGCTCAGGGATTAGACAACTAGGTAGGCGTCAAAAGAAAAAAACACAGATAACAGGTTTGTTCGCAGTAATATTCTCCGACGAATCCCAAACTTTTTCCGTACTAATGGGCTATGTGACCAAATTTTTACATAATATGATACTAGACAAAAAAATAAAATACCCGTATTTTTTTACATCGATTAATTATTCGTACTTCACGACAAAATAATTATTAACAATTTGGGGAAGGGATAGGTGACGTGACAGTGGTAGAAGCGTGAAAAAAGACGGTTAGACTGGGAAGGAAAGAGATAGTTATAGCCAGATGTGATCATGCCCTACCCTGCCACACCTACCACAACATAAGCGCAGCGCTGATATGCTGATTTATAACTGTCTCTTTCCTTCCCGCAGTCTATCTGTCGTTGTCCACGATTCTAACATACTTACGGCATATATCCCTTCTCCAAAACATTAAATTGTTAATAACAAGATTATTACAAATTAATGTTTAGTTTTTATTATTATAATGAGAAGCTATAGTGGTTAGTTTTTATATTTTATGACATATATATATTGAAATTCGAATATGGTCACATACCCCATTCATGTACTGAAAAGTCGTATTAGCTCCTGATTCATAGTAGTACCTTCAATCTTCGGACTGGTCTGATTAGTACGTGACCAATAATGTATCAGTCCATATTGTTCCACGAACACGAAATTATCAGTCGGAGTCGTACCGCGAACAAGTAAAATGAAACTATGCATGAGTATGATGTTCTAACTTAAGGGACGCCAACCCATCCATCGCGAGCTACCGGTAGCTCGCGTGGATACTTCCGGTAGCTCATAGGTATATCCCAAAGGAACTAAATATATTCAAATTCCTGGGTGCGCCATTGCTGTTCATAACCTTAATGATTAATATACTATTGGGAACATCTTCATGTTTTTTTTTTTTTTTATTCTAGGTCATATAGAAAACGTATTATGTAGTTAACTTTGGTTGTCCTTGTAATTGTACATAAAACTATAGCGTTTTTTTTTTGGCAATTAAAAAATAAATTTCATTTGGGTAAAAAAATAGATAGATATTAGTTCTTCTTGCATCAAGCCACAGACACATATATTTTAAGATGTCATTCAAAAGTATATTATGTTTTGAGGAACAAATACCTATCAATATTTCAATATATGCATGTTCAAAAAGAAGTACCTACATAATTCATAACCAGGAAATATTTAGAGGTTAATGTGAAATAAATGACGCCTTTTCGAAGATTTCATGGAATGTTTTTTTATGTGTAATACACACTACGAACAATAATGGAGAAATCTTTACTGTTTCGCAATGTTATACTTGTATTCTTTGTAACGTATGAAATGATTTTTTAATTATTTACTTTGTTTACTATTTGTTTAGTCACCAATGATTGTATTGTTGCGAAATGGTTTTTTTAGAGGAAAATTTCTATGGACTTTGACATTTGTTTAATAGCATAATCACATGAATTAGTTTCATGTGAAAATCAGATATATAATTAGATGATTCATTAATTATTATGACAATAAAGATAATAGTAAATCAAGTAGGTCATGTATGTAAATAATACTTATATGCAAAATAAAATTAAGTTTTATGTTAAACAATGTTTCTTTAAGTTACAGATTTATATTTTATAGACACCACACCACAGATGAATAGCTAGAAATTCTAAAGGCGCAGCTACACGGCGCCTGGTTCCTCGGAACTAGGTACTGGTGGACAGATTGCGATGGCTCGCGTTCTGACGAACCAGGATTGACAAAACGGTGCGTGGTTCGTTCACATTTATGACGTAAGTGGTTCGCCGAACCAATGTGAATACTTTCGTGCTTTCGTCGTATGACTACAGAATGACAATCGTGGATGCTAGGCAACAAATGATTGTTCATACAAAACCATTCGAAAAAACATAAAAAGTGGTAGATGGCGTCACATATGAAAAATAGATAAAAGTAAGCAAATCTGGCTTTCTAGTGGAAGTTCTATGATGAATTTCAATCATTTATCTCCTGGCCACGCAATAGTTCACATCTTTTTTGGATATGTCAAAGCTTGACTATTGTGACTTCACTATATGTGGTCCGCCAAAAAGTAAAAAAATAAATTCGCCGAACCAAGCGCCGTGTCATTAAGCCTATATAAAGCAAATAACGGATGGGGCTGAAGTGTGTAAACCGAAATTTATAATCAACCAGTCTGTTATTTCAACAGTGAATTCTGTAGTTACCGTAAAATAGTAACGTATAAACCGATTTTTTTTGTTATATCTTTTGACAATTCTTTCTTCTGTCATATTGACAATTATTTTTGTTGTTTATAAATTTTCCTTAACAGCTCTCATGATGCTGTAATGCGTCCGTTATAAATCTTAACGGCCGGCGGCCGTTAAGGAAACCTTTCCACTTTTGTATTTAGTTCAGAAACAGATAGATATCCGAGGGATTCAAATATGGAGAATAAGCAGGATGGATAAAAAATGATTTCCTTTTTTGACATTTGTGGTCTCTTTTTCCGAATTTAAATACATGTAACCCTTGCTGAAATCTTTCTGGCAGTAAGGCAATGAAAACTGAGGCTCGGTGAGTCTGGTTAGAAAGGGTATGCGGCGACCGTTGTATACAAGAGATATTTTAATGAATTTCTTAGTTTATTCGAGATAAAAGATTAGAATAATATTCCCCAGTAATTGTATGACCTCTTTAGCACCCCATGAGGTTCATATTTCAGTGAATTCCATGAATTCTTCACAAAAAATCTTTCTTCGGTATTTATAATTGAATTGTTCATGGTTTTGAATGTTATAAAAATAACTATGTAAAAACAGTTTTTAATATGATAGGACTGCGGTAGGAGTGCTATATTATTACGTCCAAGCCAATACACAAAGTACCTACTCAATTAGATATATAGGTATCTTTTAATTTTCATAGTTCATATATAAAAAATTCCATCATTAATCGCTTTTAGTAATACATACGGAACAGACTTACATATTCATTCGTATATATCGGTCACTCTCCGGTCACACATAAAGCTGACGTTATATCAGAAAAAATAGTAAAACAATATTTTTAACAAAAATGTTTATAAAAAATAAGTTACTAACAAAATTCTGACTATCTTGGTAAGTTTATAACTTATTATTAAAAATAACGTAAATAATAAAATAGGTAATAATAATGTTTCAGAATAATTAAAAATTCAAAACAAAATGTTATAAATAATTAACAAAAATGTTAATAACAAATTTTTTGACAAAAATCAGAGTTATTAAGTTACTCAAGTAAATAGTTGAACTAATTTTGTTATTAATAATATTATTGGCAGCTTATCCAGTCCAGTAGAATTTTAATATCACTGCTGCCACCAAAAATAGCTTGTTAATAATATTTATTATCAATATCGTTGGATCTAGGCCTACTCCAGACCGATCGCAAAATTTCTGTTATTAACAAATTTAGCAACAAAGTTGTCAACAAGTTAATAGAAAAGACTAACAAATGTTAATAAAATAGTTAATTACTATCGGGGGCTAGTGCGACGAGAAAAATTGTATCATGGTATTCCAAATACTGACCCTTGGTAAAGTATGACTAGCGAATGAAAGTTGACATTTAAATTATTTTTTATATTTTGCGTTCATAATGAAGTCATTACGATACGCAATTGCGTATCGTAATGACCTTCATTTCGATACGCAATTTTTTGTTTTAGACGGTTGGTACTAGATGACGTTTCTTTAACCCATTTTTACCTAATTTATTTTTAGTTAATTGACAATTCATTTTAATAATATAATGTCGATATTATTATTATTTTTTATTTGGGGAAGATTATTTACATGAAAATGTACAAATATAATCACAAATTGAGTAAGTAAATGTTAATATAATGTTCGAATTAGTCCACATAGATGGACCTAGTAGTACTAAAAATTTGTAGATTGAACCTTTGAACGATAGAAAATTATTTTTAATTAATTTTAAAGCAAGTTTTAATTCAAATATAAGAAAAAATAAAAATTTCCTGGACACTGAGGTAGAAAGGGTTAAATTGTCAAACGTCAAAGCTGGAAGATAAGAAATTTCAATATAACCTCTAAATATCTTTTACTTAATTAATCACTTTATTTAATGAATATAATAATAATAATACATATTTTCGTCTTACTTTGCATTTCAAAATAAGCAATCAAAACATTCTCTGTTACGCCTTTGACATTATTTTCTTTACACCATGTGTCAAAATTTGCAAATTCTTTCTCATAAATCTCGCGCGATTTTTTAGGAAGTAGATTATTTCCTGTAGTCTGAGCTATATTACGTAGCTCAGGCGGAGTGCAACTGATTTCATCTTCCATGATTACACTAAATTCACTTAAATTTGTTAACTTTCAAATAATAATGTGGTCAATTCAATGTTACCAACTACAACATTTCACTTACAAATTTCCCTAAATCAACTCGGTTTAATATTAACAGTTTTTAAAAAATATTTTAGTTTGTAGAAGGTGCAAAATATAAAAAATAGTATAAAGAACTCATTTTATAAGACTTTTTTTCGCACTTGTCAATTAGAAAACTCGCTAACGCTCGTTTTCTAAATTTTGACGCGTGCGAAAAAAACATGTCTTATAAAACACGTTCTTTAATATACTATAATAGATGTGGTTTCTTTTGAAAACATTTCCCTATATTTGATTTGAAAGGAAACTGACCCTTATTATGTATTCCGTTAGTGAAGATTAGAATTGTACTCAATACCAGGAGGCATTTAAAATGACCTTAGCAGCAGGATTCAGTGATGTATTTAAAAAAATTAATACCGCAAATTTTAGTTCGTTCGTCTCAGGTGTAAGCAACCCTTGAGTCGGAATTACTGTTAGAGGAAATTAAAAATAATCCTATTTCATAGAATTGCCAAACTAAATAGAAAAATATTTTGTTATAATCAACATAAACGAAAAATGTTTAAAATATTTTAAACGCACCCCTGTTTTGATATTCAGTTACCCTAATCGGCCATCTATTTTCAGCCAGACATAGTAATGTATTTCTGTGCTTTCCTAGTCCAGTATTTAAATGGGTTCATTCAAAAAATTTCATACCTGAATATTTCGTACAATTCTATTCTTCTCTAGGGTTTCAAAAGAAACCACATCTATAAAATAATTTAAAAGTCAACTTTCGTTCGCTAGTCATACCATACTCACTTTAAAAACCCTGGCGAACGATTTGCTGCCTTCCCCGGAAAAAAAGACGATCTACCTAGCTGTGTGTGGGTCATGACCCAATGTTTAAAAAAATGATACTTTAGAATTTAGATATTTATGTAAATGGTAGCCGATAATAAAAACCGGCCATTTTCAATTGTTGTAGAGGGAGCCTAAAATTAATAATAGATGGAGCCTAAGGTTAAATATAACTAAAACTATTATAATTACCCCTTAACCTTAAAATTAATTTTAATAAAAACTAAATACGTATTTCGAGAACTAAGTTCTCATCATCAGTAGTACAACAAGCGAAAGTTAAACAGAGTAGTCAAGATTACTCAACATGTCAACCATGCCAGAGGTCCTAACAACTCTGAAAAACAAGGGAGAGAACTGCACAACTGTCAGTTTATTTGTAGCTTAGTAATACACACAAACAACTACAGAAACGTTATGCTACATTAAAATAGTTATCAAGTGAAACCCACAAATTTTAGTTTTGGTTTGAGATAACTCAAAACCGTTTTAACATTATATACACGGCGTTTTCAAAACTAAAAACGATTCGAAAACGGTTTAAAAACTGTATTTAAACTTAGTAAATAATAAATGTAATTAACATTTCTACTAGAAATTATCTAGTGACTTTTAAAAATGCTATTAACAAATGTTGGTTAATAAAAGTTATTAACATTTTGGAAGTCTATATTTAAAATTTGTGAAAAACATTGTTAATACCTAACACGTGTTATTAACAATATTACGTCCGGTGTAGTCAGGTTCGGTCACACACGTGTAGCAGATAGACATAATCATACATACATAATATCCCCAGACACGCACATTTGAATTTTTCGTCCCCAAGCATAAAATTTGCCATTGAGGGTTATTATTTCCCCTTTCGGGGAAATATTTCCCTCCCTGCAATGAGGTAGGTAGGTTGATGGGCTTGGACGCTCACATAACGTGATATTTTCGTGCAAAGTTCGCTCGCCGCATGTGATTTCGTGCGATAGCCGGTGTGGCAGGGAAACTGCCAACCACCGCAGTCGCGGGTTGGTTCTGTGTGGCTGCCGGCTGCGACAAGCCACACACTAGGCCAAATGTCAATTTTCCCCTGCGTGTGCTTTGTTTGCCTGCTCGTCGTCTTCGCGCTCTTCGTCTTCCTGCTCTATGAGTTTGAGTTTGCGGCCGAGTCCACCATCAGTTTCTTCAAACATGAGTGAAGACGCGCCGATCGATCCGAACAAGATAGCGATAGCAAAGGTAATGGATTAAAGGCAAGTTTGCATGTACACATATTTGGTTTTGTTAAACATAGTTCGATAAAAGTTTATGCAAACTTAAATGAGGAGATCGATAAACATAATGTTAATGTAGGTACTTTAATACATTTTTACTAAATGCATGTGTAGGTGTGCTACTTGAAATCTATTATACAAGATGAACACGAGAATCCGTACTCGTTCTTTTTCTTTTCAAATATCCATCCCAATTTTATAAGAAAGTTGCTAAGTTTGGCAACAAAGCTAAAAGTTCTAACCAAAACAAATATAAAGCTTATCATTTTTACCTCCCGCTACCCTTGGTAAGTGAGGTATAGGGATCGTGCTAAAAATCACATATCGAGATTTTGGTAAATGACCACGTTTTAAGGTCCCTAGAATACAATTTTAACATTTTCACGATGATGTCTGTGTGTATGTGTTTATGTGTGGTTCCTCCACCCTAACTCAAATACTATCATTCAGAAAATTTTGAAACCTTGTATTTCGAACTTTGTCTGTCATGGAAAGAGCTCATTAGATTTTGATGAAAATCGGATAACCGGAAATGGAATTTTACTAGAAGCTCAAAATAGTTTTTCTTCGAAAAATACTTTTATATGTTATTTTTTCGAGATTAATCTTATAAAAATTAAAGATTATTAAATTTTCTATAGATTTGCATTAATACTTTTTCTATATATTTTATAGATAAATTTATAAAATTATCTATAATTTAAATCCCAGAGTCTACGCTTTAAACAAACAAAACGCAGTTATTCAAATATATGTAGCTGACAGATAAATGTCACTATCAAAGAACTAATCATTTCAAAATAATATTAGTAACGATTTAAAAAGAAAAAAGTAAATAGTACAATAGAAAAGGAATTCAATACAGTTTCCAGCATAAGTAAATAAATAAAATAAAAAATAAATAAAAATTAACGATTCACAAAAATGTTTAAGCTAATCCTCATTTTTGGATTAGTAAATTCTATTCTATCCCGGTATTTAAAATTTAATCTTTATTTTATTATAGGTGATGACTCCATGGTTAGAGCAACGCCTCATGTTATGAGTGCTCTCAGGGCTCTGGGTTCGAATCCCACTAAGGCATGGATGTGTGTGAATGTAAACCCACTCTGTTATTGGGATTTAATCCTGTTTAGGGGTTTAAAAAAAGGTAGATACCTGGATTAGATTAGACTATATTTTAAGAAATAAACTGACAATATTAGAGTAAAATTCGCTAATCCAAAAATAAGGATTAACTTAATCCTTTTTGTGACTCAGGCTGTAAATGGCGGGAGGTATTGTGTTGGCCACACCATATTTTTATGTTTTATTTTGTAATTTCAATTATTAGTTATTTACTATAACAACAACAAAATGTTCCTAAAACTTAATAACTTTGTTACAGAATTGGGATAATTATCTGTCCCAAAAAACGTTATGGGATACTTTATATAGTTTTAGAATAAAAAATCTGATGTGGCCAGCACATTACCTGCCATCAGTTCTATGTATTTTGCACAAATCCCATACAGAAAGTTTCTTGCAAAAGATTCTATATTTCCAGTAAAATTATAACATAAACATACTATGCCAATTGCACTTGATAGTGATATCTGTCAATCAGAATTTTCGCGTATCCAAAAATTCTAAACTCGTACTAGATTAAATTGCCTACTGTAACATATTTTAAAATACGCATGTACTTCAGTTTTTTTTTGTGATGACCCTCATATAACTTTAATTTTTTTATAAATTTTTCATAAACTGAAATTTGATAGCACATTTTCTATAATATATGATGAGGTACTTACGTGTATGTGGATATGTAAAACGGGATCGTGTGAGGAATAATTTGGTGTATGAAGAATGTGTGTTTAGGGAGAATGTTGTTAAGAGAGTTGGAATGAGTCAGTTGAGATGGTTTGGTCATGTGGAGAGAATGAAGAGTGTATGGTACGACTAGCGAATGAAAGTTGACGTTTAAATTATTTTATAGATGTGGTTTCTTTTGAAAACTTTTCCCTATATTTGATTTGAAAGGAAACTGACCCTTATGTATTCCGTTACAGAAGTTTAGAATTGTACTCAATACAAGGAGACATTTAAAATGTATGTATTTAAAAAATTTAATACCGTAAATTCTGGTTCGTTCGTCTCAGGTGTCAGCAACACTCGAGTCGGAATTACTGTTAGAGGAAATTAAAAATAATCCTATTTCAAAGAATTGCCAAACTAAATAGTTTAAAGGTCAAAATATTTTGTTATAATCATAAACGAAAAATGTTTAAAATATTTTAAACGCACCCCTGTTTCCATATTCAAGTACCCTAGTCGGCCATCTATTTTCCGCCAGACATAGTAATGTATTTCTATGCTTTCCTAATTCAGTATTTAAATAGGTTCATGCAAAAATTTCATACTTGAATATTTTGTACAATTCTATTCTTCTCTAGGGTTTCAAAAGAAACCACATCTATAAAATAATTTAAACGTCAACTTTCATTCGCTAGACACACCATATTGCTTGTATATAGCGTATATCTTGGTGAAGTTGAGGGTGTTCGATTGCGTGGTCGTCCAATGTGTAAGTGGACGGATGGACGTGACTGACAAGGTGCTAAAAGAGAGAGAGTTTCCGAGTGGGAAGAGAAGAAGAGAATGTTTGAATGCGATTATGAATGTGGCCGATGCGAAAGAAGTGTGCTTAGACAGGAATGTGTGGCGAAGGATGATTGTTTCGTAACTATTATTGTGGTTCATATGACGTATTTCGCTACCGAAAATCGGTCACTTTAATATGTTAAAGGTGCATTCACAAATGAAAATTAGGTTTATGGTTTTTGTTTAGGTTTAAGTAAGTCATTCATAAATGTAAGTTTAAATTACCTGAAAATTAGTATTGATATGTACAGACATCTATGTAAATGCTTCAAAAACAATATTAAAATATTGGTAGAGCAGTACTCAACAAAGCACCTGTGTGCCGTGAAACTGTCATTCGCTTGGCATTATTGGTTATATTTCAGCAATTAAGTTATGACAGTTTTCATGTTCTTCTCGCATTTGTTTAAAAAGCCGAATCCACCAAGTGGATAATAAATAAAGATGGGTGTATATATCTATATCATTTCAGACTAGTTCTCATTGGTGAAGTTTGTGACGTCAAACTAAATCATAAACCTAAAGTTTGGACCTTGCAATGTTTAGCTTTATGATTTGGATTTGGAGACCCTAAATTCTGAAGTGTGAATGGAGTCATTACATATTATGCGGTCAAAGTCTTTAAATCTAAAGTATAAACCATAAATCTAAACCTAATTTTCATTTCTGAATGTACCTTAAGACTGAGGAATATTTGTTGTATAATGTCCGGTTAGTACGAATGTTGTTAAAAGAGTGAGTGATTATTTTTCTTGTTGTTGTAATTATTATTATTGTTTCGGGCTTGTGCCAACTCACTCAGTGGAACATGCGTGATTTTATGTATGTATGTATGTATGTATGTATGTATGTATGTATGTATGTACAGGGTGTAAATCGAAAAGTGGAACACAGGCGTTAAACATGAGAAATCAATTTTTCTTTGCGCAAACGTTACCTAATTATTTTATGCAAAAATACTTCAAATAAAAGTTATAGAGATTTAAATTCTGCATCTAAATCATGTGAAACGATTATTTTACCTCTTCATATAGAGGTAGAAATGAATTATAAATTTAGTTTGTATGATGTTGCGTTGTTTTTAACTGTCAATTAGAACTAATTTACTACTGTAATCTAAATTTAATTCTAATTCATAGTTAAAAACAACGCATTTGTATATTTTGTCACAAATCTAAGGCTGCCTAGACAAAAAGCTCATCAAAACTGTAACTTTATAATTAATTTTACGTTTATATGAAGAACTAAAATAATCGTTTCACATTATTTAGATGCAGAATTTAAATCTCTATAATTTTATTTCACGTATTTTTTGTATAAAATAATTAGATAACGTTTGCGCAAAGAAAAATTGATTTCTCATATTAAACGCCTATGATCCACTTTTCTATTTACACCCTGTATGTATGATGAGTATGAAAAGCCACTGATAAAGCTCAAATAATGTAATTTTAGCTTTCTTGGAACTGCAAATAAACAGCAGGTACATATGTAGGTAAACTAATACCCGTCTCGTATATTAGATAAAGCTGCAATATACCGACCGTATACGTACGTATATTTGTACGTTTATGTTTATTTAACATACATTTTATTTCTCTGCCAAGCCTCCCAAGAGGATAATTTTGTATTTACAATACAATTTATTATTTCCCGCAAACAATATTTAAATGTTAACATTCCTCCATAATTTATATCAGCTGTGAAAGTATATTTAGCACGTTACTATTTTGTGAATTATTGTTTTACTTAGTAATATTACAGCAAGATCAATAATGCTGTAATGTTTTAATTAATTAAATAAAACACGCATCTTTGTAAGGTTACTGCAGTGTCGTGCTTGTTATACTTATATACTACAGAAAAAGAAAATGATAAAAAGTATATACAATTTTGTTTTTTTGTAATCGCAAAATCAAATGTAATAAATACAATGTACTTGATTTCGGCACAGAATGTTCAAGGTAAAATAAAATCGATTAAGTAGCAAAAAAATTCAGGAAATGTAATTTGTTACAAAAAATAACAAATCATTAATGCCACGATAGCCCTTGTAGGGCCAAGGTCTCAATTTCCGTAGCTACTCGCGTTTAGTTATACCAATGGGGTATATGTAACCATAATGGAATTTCAATATATGGGTCATATAAAGTATATCGAAGACAAGCCTTAAATAAAAAATCTGGTGTGGCCAATATAATACCACCCGTCATTTACAGCCCGAGTCACAAAAATGATTAAGTTAATTCTTATTTTTGGATTAGCGAATTTTACTCTAATTTTGACAATTTATTTCTTAAAATTTAAAATAGTCTAAACAGGATTAAATCCCAGTTACAGAGTGGGTTCACATACACACACATCCATGCCTTAGTAGGATTCGAACCCAGAGCCCCGAGGGCACTCATGACATGAGGCGTTGCTCTAACCATTGAGCCATCGGAGCTATAATAAAATGAAGATTAAATTTTAAATACCGGGCTAAAATAGGATTCACTAATCCAAAAATGAAGATTAGCTTAAACATTTTTGTGAATCGTTAATTTTTATTAATCTAAATACCTAAATATTTACTTATGCTGGAAACTGTATTGAATTCCTTTTCTATTGTTCTATTTACTTTTTTCTTTTTAAAACGTTACTAATATTATTTTGAAATGATTAGTTCTTTGATAGTTACATTGATCTGTCAGCTACATACATTTGAATAACTGCGTTTTGTTTGTTTAAAGCGTAGACTATGGGATTTAAATTATAGATAATTTTATAAATTTATCTATAAAATATATAGAAAAAGTATTAATGCAAATCTATAGAAAATTTAATAATCTTTAATTTTTATAATAACATTAATCTCGAAAAATAACATTTAAAGGTATTTTTCGAAGAAAAACTATTTTGAGCTTCTAGTAAAGTGCCATTTCCGGTTATCCGATTTTCACCAAAATCTAATGGGCGAAAAAGTTCGAAATACAAGGTTTCAAAATTTTCAGAATGATAGTATCATCATCGTGAAAATGTTAAAATTGGATTCTAGGGACCTTAAAACGTGGTCATTTACCAAAATCTCGATATGCGATTTTTATCACGATCCCTATACCTCCCTTACCAAGGGTAGCGGGAGGTAAAAAATTAAATTCGTGAAACCAATCTTTGTCAATAATAAATATTTATAACAGTAAAAATGTACAGACCTGAATATTAAAAATTACAACAAAATATGGTTCAACATCACTTAATTCTGTAGATTTTATTTGATAACTCAGAAAACAGCTGATACTTTTTTTTCGATTTTGTGAACTAGGTTTGCATTCTGACCAATTTATTTAATCGTTTCGAACTATGAGTAGTAAGCACAAGTTACAATTTTTGATATTCAGTTACCCTAGTCGGCAATATTTTCAGCCAGACATATGGTAATCTATACAGTGTCCCACACTCTATGTTCAGTGTAGGGTCTTATGGAGTACCATGTTGCCATATTTACATGTTGTAAGTCTACAAGATAGAAAGAGCAAAATAGATGCCCAAAAACAGATGAAATATTCTGGGTACTTCATTGAATGTATTTATGACTGGTGTACTTTCAGTGTATCTAAACAGGTGGGTAAAAAGAAAAAATAAATAAATAATAAACTGGTCAGTTTTAATTATTAAGCTTTATTTTTTTTATTTAATTTATATCTTCTTATTTGATAACTTACTAATATTAGACTTTATAGAAATACTGCATATATTTTACATATTTCATAAGTCTTTATTTTTTCTTTATAATCTCCAATTTGAATTTATAATATTTTAATATTCTAATCTCTAATGCATTTGATCAAGATTAGTATGCCAGGCGATTTTAAAATATTGTATTGAAATATTACTTATTACAGGTACAAATAGCTTCAGCATGTTTTTTACACCCCGGTTCCAACGCATCTTTTCGCAGCCCTGTATTTAAAACTATTTAGAACTGCAGACAAATTTCGGGGGAATGGTGAATACAATAAGCCCTTGGGTAAATAACAGACCCTCATAAAACTTAAATTGTACAGTATTAACTAATTTTGGTATAGCAATGAAAATTTATGAATGTTTCAATATTACATTACATTGAAAAATTGGCAACATGGTACAGAAAACGTCCATAAGAATAACATTGGCTATCTCCGCCACACTGAACATAGAGTGTGGGACACTGTATAGTTTTGTGCTTTCCTAGTCCAGTATTTAAATGGGTTCATGCAAAACTTTCATACCAGAATATTTCGTACAATTCTATTCTTCTCTAGGGTTTCAAAAGAAACCACATCTATAAAATAATTTAAACGTCAACTTTCATTCGTTACTCATATCATACTTCCATTTCTTGGTAAAGTGTCAGGTAATTTAACTGCCAGATAAAATAAAATTATCGCATCAATATTATAGTGTAAATTGTCAAAATTATACACATGTCAAATATATGATGCGATATTTTTATTTATCTGGCAGTTAAATTACCTGACACTTTACCAGGAGATTAAAGTACCGGCCCTAAATGTAATATAGGGTAGCTGCTGGCTGAGTTTTACGCGTTTCATTTATACATTTCTAGTACCTAACTGAACTTTATTGAGTGCGCCCATTCTTGCACTTACTACGATCGTTAGTTCTTGCCAGTGAAGTCTGCCAAATTTATATATTTTGAGTTATAAAAAGTGTCTTAAGAAAAATTACTGGAAACGTACGGTTGTAAATATATACAAATAAACAGTTGCCGTTGTACATAACCTCTCTAATTGACAGTGACAGCTAACAAACTTGCACTCACTAGACTTTTATAATTTATAACATCTTTCATTAAAATGCACTACGCATGAGTTGTAACTACAATTAGTTCCGGCCATGACCGCAAACTAAATATTGGGACCCGCAGAATATAATCCGTTGGCGGCGCTGTAAGTGCACTTGTCATAGCAGCAAGTAGGACCTGTCAAATTTGTTTACATTTTGAATGAGCGCTTTCTGACCCCCCCTAAGACCGGCACTGGATAAAAGTATACATTAGGATTAAATGCGTAGGAGTATTTATCTTTGACATTTCACGCGTAGGTAGTCACATAAATTAATTTAGAAGAAAAGTAAAGAAAAACACTTCAGCGGAAATTAAATTTCTTGCAGTTTAGAAGTTATTGAATTTTTATATTACTTTGCGAACTAATTACGGATAAAATACTGTCTTAAAGCAGTAAAGAAGAGACGGTGAACATTTGCTTCGTCTTGAAACATTCATTCATTCATTTATTGTTTTGTAGTTTATTTTTACCTCCCGCTACCCTTGGTAAGGGAGATGTAGGGATCGTGTTAACAATCGCATATCGAGATTTTGGTAAATGACCATGTTCTAAGGTCCCTAGAATCCAATTTTAACATTTTCACGATAATGTCTGTGTGTATGTGTGGATCCTCCACTCTAAGTCAAATACTAAAAATTTTGAAACCTTGTATTTCGAACTTTTTCTGTAATGGAAGTCCATTAGATTTAGGTGAAAATCGGATAACCCGAAATGGCACTTTACTAGAAGCTCAAAATAGTTTTTCTTCGAAAAATACCTTTAAATGTTATTTTTTCGAGATTAATGTTATTATAAAAATTATTAAATTTCCTATTCGCAATCGTAAATAAAATTTTCCCTCTAGTGACGCAAATCAGTACTACGAAATGCAATCGAACAAGCGCCATATTGAATAAGCGACAGATAAGTGAGTGGTGTAGTAATTAATAATTAAATATTTAAACTTATCGCCGTCATAGATGTAAGTTTTTAAACTCGGTTTATATACACAGTCAACGGAACACAGTGAACAATGTTAACTGTCATATGTCATACCATTGTCAAACCCATCGTATGGCGGCCATCTTGCTTCGAAAATCAGCGCCTCTATCGTTAATTTCGATTGCGAATAGATATGCATTAATTAATACTTTTTATTAATATATTTTATGCATAAATTTATAAAATTATCTATTGGGATTTTCAAGTATCAAGAGATGGCGCTGATCGCATTAAACACTGGTACACTTTTTGTTGACGTGTGTCAACGTAGCATTTCTGTCAATTGTATTTCTTTACTTTTCGTATTATTTTCTCATTTATTAGTATTTTTTATTTATAATTCAAGTACGCATAATAGAGTTTTTGTAGTCATATAGTTGTAGTTTCATGTAAATGTCAAATGTGTACCACTGTTTGCAGTTCTAATATTTGCCGCTAGTTAGCGTTTTCTTATTTGAAAATCCCAATAATTTAAATCCCAGAGCCTACGCTTTAAGCAAACGAAACGCAGTTATTCAAATGTATGTAACTGACAGATAAATGTCACTACCAAAGAACTAATCATTTCAAAATAATATTAGTAACGTTTTAAAAAGAAAAATGTAAATAGAGCAATAGAAAAGTGATGAAATATGAAGTAAATAAATGAGTTAGAGCAACGCCTCATATCATGAGTGCCCTCGGGGCTCTGGGTGCGAATCCAACTAAGGCATGGATGTGTGTAAATGTGAACCCACTCTGTAATTGGGATGTAATCCTGTTGAGGGGTTTAAAAAAGGTAGTTACTTGGATTAGATTAGACTATATTTTAAGAAATAAACTGTCAAAATTAGAGTAAAATTCGCTAAACCAAAAATAAGGATTAACTTAATCTTTTTGTGACTGTAAATGGTGGGAGGTATTGTGTTGACCACACCAGATTTTTATACTTTGTAGTTCATATTTTGTATTTACGAATATACTAAGCGTTTTCCATTTATACACAGTGCGCACTAGCTGAGTTTTACGTTTTTCATTTTTTATACTTCGAGTGAACTGAACCTTACTGTAAGTAATTGTTAACAGCTAATTCATGCCAGTGTCGAGAAATTTACCTACATACAAATATGTGTAAATGAGAACGTGTATGAAGGATAGAACTAAAACACTAAAACGAAAATGAATGTTAAGGATGCTAAACTCCAGCTAGGAATATAAAGCAGGAAATGTTGATGGAGATCAACGCTACACATACATATAGACGACAAATAACTGTTGAGGACATTGACCCCAAGTTAGATGAAATATTTGATATCATTTTTCCGGCTTGCATTCTAGCCTGCCTGTAGATTCGAATCGAGGTATAAAATGTTTGAGCATAACATGCAACCGGATCAGTATAATATAAAATACAAATTATTTCTTTATTGTTTCCATATAAACTAACCTAAATTTATGACTGTCTCACTTCACAGAATTTACGGGTGCATTTTCGGATCCATTTTGTCAAGTGTCGTTATACGGCTTGTGGCCAACCAATTTTAAACGCCGAAAAGCTATTTAAATAAATAAATATATCATCACGGCTTATTAACCATTGCTGGGTGTGCCAATCTGTTTTGTACACAGATATCGGTAATGATGAAATATTTGCACCGTGCGAGCGATTACCAGGCGTCACCTCACGGGCACTCATTGCTGGCGTGGAGAGAGCACCACCGGTGTCAATTTTGTGCCATTTAAAATTCTAAATATTTGGCGTCGGTCGGGATCGAACCCGAAAAGCTATTTGAGACAAATTTTCTGAATGTTCTACTTGTACTGGATGAAATGGAAAATCATTTTAAACTGATAACTGGTGAAAAACAATTATTTTACTATGTTTTACATGTATCAAATAAAATCCAAAAATACAGACTATACAGAAAAATGTTTGCAGCGATTTACAGATTCTAATAACCGATGGAGAACTCTTCGATATAAGCGTAGTTGATTTAAAAGATGGGGTTATTGAAGTTACTCGGCATCTTCCATCGTCAATGACGCCACTGGAAGTATACAACTATTTGTTTAAATTTTAAAAAATAAAAATCCGTTAAATCCCTTTTCTAAAGGCCATATCACACTACAATCATATCTCTAACTCTTTTTCACTGACTTAATTTTTATGACCAACTCGATCTATCACACTGCAATTTAGAACAACCTTTTTCTCTGCCTTTTAGTGGATTTTCATATTTGAAGTTCATGATATGGTTTCTTTACGGACAACATATTTCAAATTTATTTATCAAATTATTTCAACTAAGATGAACGAAAAAGATAGAAAAATAATGCAATTGTGGGCAAGCATAATAATTTTATGCGCATCAAACAAAAAAATGTCAACTTTTGACGTTTCTGCAGTTACATTTTACTCCGTAAAGTTACATTCCTGTACATCAGAGACACTTGCGCATGCACAGTGGAGAAGTCAACGATAAATAATAAATAGTTAGAGGAAATGAAATTTCACCTGACAACAGGATCCATGACTTCCTTGTAGCTATCACACTATTCACACTGGAGTAACTCAGCGATATGTAGTCATGGATAATGCGTGACAAATCAGAGATACTATACTTCTAATGTGATAAGGCCTTAAAATGTTCTGTGTTCTGGAAATTTATTTTCTTACATGAAAAGGGGAAAACATGCAGCTTCACATCCCTTGAAAAAATGTTACTTTCAATTATACGGCATTTGATCATGAATGAAAAAAAATGTCTGCGGCGTCTTTTTTCTGGGTACTTTTACATGAAAAATTTGGGCCCATAATTTGAAGTTTGCCTTAGTTCTTACGAAACCACCGTCCGGTTCTGACTTTACTAGTCATTTTTTAACTACCTTAAATAAGAAAGCGAAAATATACGTAAATTAATGAGTATTAGTGAAACAACTTTGTTTAAATATTAATTAGTTCACAAACTTCAAGCGATTGAAATCGACTAATAATTAGGATGACGCCATCTTCTAAGCAATTTGATTGGTTGCCTGATTTTAAAAGCGAGACTCGCGCGTCTTGTACGCCTGTCTATCATAAAACCATCAATATATATTTTGTGTCACAATATTGACAAACAAAGGTCAAACTGTTTCAATGTTCCATAATAAATTTGAAAAAAAAAATCATTTTGTGTGTTATTATGCTTAATAATAATTTCTTCCTCTAGAACTAACAGCATTTCGACCACTGGTGAGGACTTGTTACGTCACGCCAAATTCCGAACGTTATAAAAATTTATTTGTTGCTTATTACGTAAAATTTTTAAGTCACGTTTGCACTAAAATTCTTAGTTCATCTTGTTCTTCTAGAAAAAGTCACTTTACGGGCATTCATTGCTGGCGTGGAGAGTACGCCACAGGGGACATTTTTGGGCCATTTAATATTTGACATAATTTTGGCGTCGGTCGAGAACGAACCCGGTTCCCAAGATTCGTGACCACATACAAGGTCTCGTGGTCGTGTGTCAGAGTTCTGATTATATAAAAAAAAACTTTTGGAAATATAATATATCCGTCCAACAAAACAGATTTATCAATTATTATAAATTTATTAGTTTTCAAAAAGTTAAAAAAATTATGAGTACCTCAAAAGTTATTGTTATTTATTATTATATATTATATTTTGGAAAAACGTTACTATATTATTACACCCTTTATCTAAATTACGTTTGAAAGCTCCTGTTCAAAAACCATATATCAACTACGCTTATAAGTAACAATTTGTGGTCCTTGAAGGTCGTTTCACTTTCGGCTGTTTTTATCGCGAAAATTTCCATTCATCCGTTCTATTTTTTGCCGGGATATTCTCAGGAATTTAACAGACGATAGAAAAATGCAAATTTGTAACTTTCCGCTTCTATATAGATCGATCGTGTGCTGTTTATATTTTTGTTATTTTTATTCGATTGTTACCCACGCATTCTTGATCAGTCACCGGTTTAAAAAGTCGTTGAACCGCTAAAGCACTAAACTAAAAAAATAAAAAATAAAATAAGAAATTTTTGAATATATAAATAGAATGATGTTTTTTTTATTATTTTTTCTGCTGCGCAACTGTTAAGGTCGTATATTCAGCCTACCAATGGCAACTTATGTTCGTCGGAGGGTACCCATCCATGTATTAATCGTGCTCAACATTACTTGACTCTATAGATCACATTACAATACGTACATGGTGGTGCATCGGTTTCCCCTAATTATTTTTATGCAAAACAATTAGAATAGTTTTTACCTTCCGTCACCTTTAGGTAAGGAAGGTATTGTCATTGCTCAAAAAATTCGAGTTTTTAATGAATAAGCACATTTTAGGGACCCTAGAATACGATTTTACTATTTTTATGATGATGTCTGTATGTATGGATGTATGTATGTATGTATGTATTTATGTGTGTGTGTGTGTGACGATTCTTTCGGATCGCATAACTCCAATACCACCTTTCCAAAAATTATAATTTTTTCGTATTTCTCTTCTTTACATCCAAATGAAGAGCTGATTAGATTTTGGTTATAATTGGTTGTCCGAAATAACTTTTATCAAATTATAAATAAAAACATACCTGATACACCTTTTCATATAATAATTGATTTAATCAATAAAAAAATTTACAAAAATATAAATACGGATGATATTCGGTCAATAATTTTCGTGACTCGGTAAGCTTCGTCACGAAATACTTGACCTCATGGCATAAAGCTTCTGTTTACACTCTTGTTGCATAAATAACTATTACATACGTTAGCATATTAAAATTTATTTTCAATGTACAAATTTATTGCCACATTGTTATCAACACAAAGAATATCAAAATTGAGCAAATCATAGACGATTTGAAAGAAAAAATCTGATGTGGCCAACACAATACCTCCCACAATTTAATTTTTATTAATTTAAATAAATACATAGTTACTTACATATTTACTCATGTTGGAAACTATATTTAGTTCTTTGCCATATAACTAATGTTCAGTTTACTTTGCTTTTCAAAACGTTACCACTATTAATTTGAAATGATTAGTACTTTGACAGTGACAGTTATCTGACAGTTACATACATTTAAGAGAAGGAGTTTTGTTTTAATCGTAGGCTCCGGGATTTAAATTGTATATTATTTTATAAACTTATCCATAATATTTATAAAGTATTAATGCAAACCTATAGAAAATTCAATAATCTTTAATTTTCATAATATAAATTGCGAAAAAATAACATTTAAATCTAATTTGACCTTCAAATAAAGTGCCATTTCCGGTTATCTGATTTACACCAAAATCTAATGGCTCATTTCGTAATAGAGAATAAGATAGCAATACTAGCAATGCAAGGTTTCAAAATTTTCTGAATGATAGTATTTGAGTTAGAGTGGATCCATACACACAAACACACAGACATTATCGTGAAAATGTTAAAATTGGATTCTAAGGGCCTTAAAAAACCTGGTCATTTACCAAAATCTCGATATGCGATTTTTAGCACGATCCCTATACCTCCTTTACCAAGGGTAACGGGAGGTAAAAGTAAATTATGAAACAAAATATTATAATGATTAAAATTATTTAAAAAAATAGCTTCAAATGACTGGCCTGGCCCGACCCCATCCGGATTTCCCAGTACTAAACATATTCCCAGTCCAGCCCTGTTTTTGGGTGTGCCAATCTGCTTTGTACGCAGTTATCGGTAATGATGATGACATATTTGTACCGTGTGAGCGTTTACCAGGCGTCACCTCACGGGCACTCATTGTTGGCGTGGTGAGTGCACCACAGGGGTCAATATTGTGCCATTTAAAATTCGGAATATTTGGCGTCGGTCGACATCGAACCCGGTTCCCCAGATTCGCGAAGAGGGAGGTTAATTCAGCTGTATGGATTAAAGACAATCTTTACATCCCGTCGCTAATAGAAACCGATACCTTGACAGTAAAATAAACATACATCCCTAGAAACAATGACCTACTTACGATCTCGGAACTAGGAAAAATATTAATTAAATAAAACAATTATTATTAATTTTTAAATGTAAACTTTTATGGCGAGACCTGAAAAGTTTACTCAGATCACTGTCACTGGTACAATATACTCTTGTATAGGAATGTTTATCTTTCGTTTCATTCCCGTAATTGTCATTTCATGTCAATTCCATTTCTTTTCGCAGCAGATTTCTAATATGATTAAAAGCAACGTCAGCTGCCCTGTCAGTCGGAGAAAAATATCATTATAATTGAAGGATTTTCTTTTAGATATGAAATATTTTTTGAGAAGAGAAATTGCGTAGGTACGTTTACACTTATAAAATTCAAGGGTAAGGGTGAAGTTTATTTAAATTTGGGGGAAGACTACGTGACCTGCACCATGTAAACAGGATAGAACTCGCAGGGAAAGAAAAAAGAAGTGAAGGTTTTTCTAAGAAAAGGATGTTTGTCTGAACTTTCAAGGGTGCGGTTTGTAAGATGTTACAGTTCAATAACAATCCTTGGAAGAAACCATATTGGCCCAATTTGTTACAAAAGACTTTTTTAAACACAAGTAAACACTGTAACCATGTCTATAATGAAATAGACTATCGGATTCAGCAATAATAATATAATGTGTAATGTAATGTGGTATTTCCATTTTTTTTCTGAAACTATAAGTAAAGTTATTAATGCAGGTTCATATTTTATCTTCTAGAAATACATCGGCCAAGTCTGAAACTACTATGCAATATTTCATAACCATTTTTGCCTATATTATTTTATTTGTGCCGCTCTGTTGAAATGAAAACCTGCATCATTTAGAGGTTACCATTTACTTTATCAAATGTGACGCAGCGTTTTACTTCTTAATTCTTCCATGGAATACTATAAGACCCTTTGTTTCAATGTATCAATATTCAACGATATTCTGGCAGTAAAAATGAACAGGTAAAAATAAATATGCAATTATTCGAAAAGTAAATATTTTTGACTAGTCTCGGACTTAGTTACCGTTACCAGCCCACCCTTCGCTCTCTTATATTATATCAAATATAATGAAATAGGCGAGAGGTATTGTGCTGACTATAACATAATCTACCACATCTGTATTGTAACGTGTGAGCACCGCTGCGCTGAACAAGCATATAAGTTAATCGATGACGTAATTGTCATGTGCAAGTGGCGACGTAAACAAACGAGTCTCGACCTGTTTAATTACTTCCAGTCGCCTGATGCTTTTGTATTCGATATTATTATCGGGTGGAATGTTCGAGAGCTCTCCAGAAGGTAATTGTAGCTATATAAAAGGGACGCAGCTATGTCCGAGAGCAGTTGCATAGATGGTGAGTAGCAGTTGGCAGTTAGTGAATTTAGTAGATTAGCAGTATTGTGGTGAGTGTAAATAGTATAGTCTCGAGTGAAGTACACTCGGAAAGTTACTGGTATACTGGGATAGCTGTGGAAGTGAATACTCGGTAGTGTTGAGAAGTATTGGGAAGCTAGAGTGTACGGGGATAGTAACGGCGAGTGGAAGTGGATATGGTATGACTAGCGTATGAAAGTTGACGTTTAGATTATTTAATAGATGTGGTTTATTTTGAAAACATTTTCCTATATTTGATTTAAAAGGAAATTGACCCTTATGTATTCCGTTACAGAAGATTAGAATTGTACTCAATACCAGAATGCATTTAAAATGACCTTAGCAACAGGATTTAGGGATGTATTTAAAAAATTTAATACCGCAAATTCTAATTCGTTCGTCTTAGGTGTAAGCAACCCTCGAGTCGGAATTACTGTTAGAGGAAACTAAAAATAATCCTATTTCATAGAATTAAATAGTTTAATGATCAAAATATTTTGTTATAATCAACATAAATGAAAAATGTTTAAAATATTTTAAACGCATATTCAAGTACCCTAGTCGGCCATCTATTTTCAGCCAGGCATAGTAATGTATTTCTGTGCTTTCCTAGTCCAGTATTTAAATGGGTTCATTCAAAAATTTCATACCTGAATATTTCGTACAATTCTATTCTTCTCTAGGGTTTCAAAAGAAACCACATCTATAATAGTATATTAAAGAACGTGTTTTATAAGACATGTTTTAGCGAGTTTTCTAATTGACAAGTGCAAAAGAAAGTCTTATAAAATGAGTTCTTTATACTATTTTTTATATTTTGCGCCTTCTACAATTAACATTTACTTACTCAATTTGTGATTATATTTGTAACCATTTGTATATTTTCATGTAAATAATCTTCCCTAAATAAAAAAATAATAATTTCGACATTATATTATTAAAATGAATTGTCAATTAACTAAAAATAAATTAGGTAAAAATGGGTTAAAGAAACGTCATCTAGTACCAACCGTCTAAAAGAAAAAAATGCGTATCGAAATGAAGGTCATTACGATACGCAATTGCGTATCGTAATGACTTCATTAAATAGATTGAAATAAATAATCTTAGTGTTTCAGTAATTACTTATATTCTTAGTCTTAAATTAGTATTTAATATTTGTTTAACCATGGTAATTGTCATAATCTTTTAATATTTATTATCGTTTAATAAACATCTATTTAAATGAATAATAATTCTTTGATTTTTACACTTCACACAGATAAATAAAACACTACAGTATAATGATATTATTGATATTGCATGCATATAATTTTAAGTTTCTATAATACAAGGAAAATTTTCTAATTTATTTATTTATACATAAATGTGGGTAGAAATTAATGACATATTTATTTGCGAATAGTTGTTATGGTGTAAATATTTTATTGCCATTTAAAGTAACTATCTAGTACAAGGAACTAATAATATTAATTTGTCGTAATAAAATAATTCTTGAAGAGAAAGTGCAGAAATGTCAATATGTACAAATTAAAATAGAAATTTCTCTCGTATTCATTCTGCCAACTGCGGTTTTAATCATAGAATGTCGTGACAATTAATTCATATTTTGCGTTTAATTTCATATTAATTACAATTTAATTCCTGGTTTTAGAAAATCTGAAGAAATTCAATTACTTTAATCATGTTTTCCAGAGTCCAACTGTGTAATCAAACGAAATTACTCTTATTTTATCTCTATATATATAACTCTTTTGATTCATCTGAATATAAATATTTTGTTTACATTTCTTGACCTAAGCAGTGAGAAACTAATTAAGTATGCAGATAAGATAAAATGGGGATTTGTTATAGTGAAATAACGTGTACAATTTCATCACATGTTAGCGTAATTATATATTCTGATATGTGAAATGCATAGTAAATAGATAAACAGGAAATACCCCACATATAGATTTTTTTATAGATGATTGATATATTATGGTAATTCTGTAAAAACAACAAAAATACAAAATTAAAAGTTCTATGCGCCTCATTATTTACAATGATAAATAAAAAATTGTTATCATATTTCATGTATTTATTATTATAATACATAGGTAATATGGAAAGTAACACTTGTTGACTATTTCCTATTTTTCTTTAGACAGCTCTGCAATAATCGTGAATGTATTTATAAATAATCTATTAAGTGTATAATGGAGTGCATGTGCCTGCCTTGATGATGTACACCGGCTGTAGAATTGAAATATGTAGAATATATTGTTATTTTTTAATATGATAATTGTTGCTTCCCTAATAAAATTAGACCAAAAGTGTAAATACAAAAAAATGTTTAGAATTAAATTTGCTCCAATGAGTACTAACTTATTGCTCAATTGTTTTTTATACCCGAGAAAGAAGCTAACGAAAAATGGCTTTCATAAAGCTTTTGACTAGTCTAATAAGCAAAACTGTTTAACTCCAATTATTTAAACATTTCGTAATAAAAAAAGTTCACAATTAATCCGTTAACCGAAATTATCAGTAGTAGAGCTACCCAATTATCAATTACAATTAGTACTTACAATTAATACATGCAGTTTGACTTATGGGATACAACGTTAGCGTAGGTACACAGCAACAAAATTAAGACGGTAATTGTAAGTATTAAGTGGAAAGTATACAAATTCCAAACTTTTCACTTACTGTTAGGGGCTGTCCTTAAATTACGTAACGCAAAATTAGGAAATTTTTGATACCCCCTCCCCCCTTTGTAACGCACCCGTAACGCAAACATGAACCCCTTCCATATATTACGTAACGCTGTACTTGACCCCCCCCCCATTTTTTTAACTGGATATAAAAGTATATGGCCTCCTTAATATTCAGTTAAAATTTGAAACAGAAACTATTTAAATTAATGTACATAAAGATGAAAAATAACAGAACAGAACAGACACTATTTAAATTAATGTACATAAAGATGAAAAATAATGTACTACTCTTGCCCTACGGCTTGTCACCCCAATTTCTTTACTGGATATAAAAGTATATGGCCTCCTTAGTATTCAGTTAAAATTTGAAACAGAAACTATTTAAATTAATGTACATAAAGATAAAAGATAATGTACTACTCCCCCAATTTTTTTACTGTATATAAATAAAAGTATATGGCCTCCTTAATATTCAGTTAAAATTTGAAACAGAAACTAATTAAATTAATGTACATAAAGACGAAAAAATAACAGCACAGAAATTAAAAGCATATGCATTTCCATATGCTTTTAACAAACTATTGAAAAGTTTTTCCTTATCAACACTACTTGAATTCATGTTTTAATATGAATTGCATTGCACGAATGAAAGACCACTGGCCTGAATTTGAACTGTGCCCGACATATTATGTTGACTGTTATTGAAAACAAACGACTGTCTGCATATACGAATTAGCACCGCGAAATTAGAATGTTTCAAAACTATTAAAGCAAGTTTAGCAATATTTTTTATATTTTATCGTTACGTAACGCACACATTAACCATCCCCCACCCACTCGTAACGCTGCGTAACGCTACTCTTAACCCCCCCCCCCCTGAAGCGTTACGTAATTTAAGGACAGCCCCTTATGCCCGTTTGCACCGATATTACTTATTTGTTCCCCTTAGTCAAGCGCCCCTTAGTTGGTAAGTTGCCCTTGATCTTAAATGGTTTGCACGGATGGAATATAGTTGTCGCTTACATAAGGGTAGCTTGAAAGAAGTATAAGAAGAAATTCTAGTAACTTTTCATTTTCGTATTATATTATTCTAGTAATTATTATGTCAAATATGTTAAAAACCGGGGGAGGGAAACCAATTCCTATTGAAAGTGTTGTGTTGGATATCCTTAATACAAAAATTATAAGAGGTTTTGAAAATATATTCGACGGTGATAATATTAAGGTTTGTGATATCAATATACGAGTATTATACACAGTAAATATTGTACATTTTAAATTATTTTACAATATCATATCATCGAGTGCCAGAGAACCAACGAGCTCTATCGATATTATGGCCGTATTATGGTGAAAACAATAAATCTAAATCTGTAAAAAAACTGACATCTATTTTTGTTGATCAATATAAAATTATACAAATATACATATTTTTCAAAGTGTATATTTGCCGCGGAATTCCAAAATTTATGTAGTTTATAACCTCCAAATCAACATCCACGCATCCACCATATCTAATTCCAAATCACTATCCACTTTCATCTGTAGAAAATCAACATATTATTTCTACATAAACAAACAATTATTAAATTACTGGATAGGCCTGAAAATGCTATATTTATTTTAAGGGTACCTCTAAGTGTCACCTGAACTGCAGCTTAAATTTAAGGAGCGCTGACGTGATTTAAGGGGTCTTTATAAATTGGTGCAATACACTTATTTTGATAAGGGGTTCTTAAAATTTAAGTATAACCGGTGCAAACGGCCATTAGTGCAACAGATCTTGTCTCTTCATCTTGTCTCTTTCTGTCAAATATGTCAAACGGCATTGCGCATTTAATTAGTGGTACATGTTTTAAACGATATTTTCATTAAAGAGCCTGTGAGAATGTGACATCAGGGCGCCTATTTTGTAACTAGAAAGCGATAACGAATACCAATTCAGATGGAATATGAACCCTCCACCACTGTAAAGGTAGCCATTTTTCACTCAATAAGCAATTCGAGAGGTCTGGAGCACTCGAATAGCGTATTCCATTGTAGAATAGGATTTTTAGTGACATTTATTAGAAATTTCATTCGATCATCGTCTTTCTGGACGAAGATTATAAATAATACTTTTAGCAGGATGACTTCCTTTTATTGTGAGGAAATTATGAAAAGAAATATTGCTCAAAATTTAAAGATGAAGAGAAGAAGATTAAAGACACGATGATCCTTTTAAACTACCATCGGAAGAATTTGAGAGCAAATATTGGTAAATTTATAAATAAAACTGCGTGGTAATGTTAAAATTTCAAGACCAACAGATTATTTTACATAATTCGATAGATTGCGTGAATCTGAATAGAAAATTATGATGGCGCGCTTGCCATATTGAATTCATATTCGTTATCGCTTTCTAGTTACAAAATAGTGGCCCAGAGCACGTATGCAGGTCTACGCTTTTCCAAATGAACGAAAAGAGGCTCTAAACTTCAAAATTAACCAAAAATCAACAATTTTAGAGCTTTGCCACAGATATAAGAACAAAGATATTGCAAAAATAAAAAGTTACTGACATAATATCAAGTTTTCTTAATAAATAGGTTAAAAATAAGTAACAAATTCCTAACTGATTTTGCATAATTGGTAAAAATGTAGAGTCGCTTTTCGTTCATTTGAAACAGCGCCGTAAACCGTTTTCATATAGGCTACGAATGACGTACTGTATGTGCCCCGAAGTCACAAGAGTGGGGGGTTATTTTTCATGACTATTTCTAGCGATAATCTTTTTATTTAATTATTTACGAAAAAATCTGATGTGGCCACCACACGACTTCCTTGTACACAAGACCAATATGAAGTATAGACCCAAGTATAAAATTGCACGTATTTGACGTAATTTGACATTAGCATCTATTTTTTATTGTTTTGTTATTTTTTGTCCTAATCCATAGCAAGCTTCATTACAAAAACCAAAAATTATATACGTTCGGTTATAAATATACATATCTCGCTTATACAAAAGGCTAATTTAATAATTCTTGATGTGCTAGACACAGAATTTAATTCTCTAAAAATTTTATTTGAAGCATTTATTTCTAAAATCAAAATGAAACCATTTTATTGTAGAAAAACTGTTAACAACTTCAGGTAATATATCACTTCCAGTTAGCCTGTTTTAACCAAAATCCACTATGTTATTCCAATTGACATAAAAGTCTTATATACCAAATTTTAAAAGTGTTAGATTATATTTTAAGATAGTTTTTCATTAAAATCTATTATAGGCTTCAAATAAAGTACCATTTCTAGAAATTATGTAATGACCAAAAAGGGAGGTGCACAACTAGATGTTATAGCAGTCCTAAATACAAAATTTCAACTTTCTACGGCTTACCGTTTTTGAGTTATGCGAGATACATACGCACGTACGTACAGACGTCACGATGAAATTAGTCAAAATGGATTCAGGGATGGTCAAAATGGATATTTCCGTTGAAATCTCAAAACCGAAATTTTTCGCGATTACAATACTTCCTTTACTTCGTACAAGGAAGTAAAAAACAATAAATTATTATTTTTTATATTTCTATGAAAAAAAAAAGCATAAACTTTCATTTAAATACTTTTTTAAAAAATGTGAAACCGGCTCATTTTTATTTATTTAGATTACTTCATCGATTTTTCAGTAGATGTCACTTTCACTAAGTGCTAATTCTAAACGCTATTTCAGATTTTAAACCGGTAGTTTTAACCGTTTTAAGACGCTCCGACCATTACTAATTATAATTATCAATTGTCATTTATAATTTAGTAGCTCTGAACGCAGCTTTCAAACATTTGACGTTAATATTTTAATAACTGTCAAAATTTATAATAACATAATTTTGTTTCATTGATTTCTATAGCATCTCAGAACGGAATACCTTAGAAACCAGTTGCTTAAAACGTGGTTAGCTGATTATGTGTTAAACTGCACATTGTATTGTAACCATGGATACGTATCAAAAATACATTTGGAAGCCTTGTCAGAGTTAACGTGATTAGAGTTAACAACGTGATTAAAGATGACAATGTTTTATGCAACTGGGCCTAATATTTTATTGTAGGGATAATGGGAAATAATTGGAGATGCAGTCGTGGTAAACAGTGTTTATTAAATAGTAATTTAATTAACTGCCTTACGTTTCGATTCCAAATGAATCATCATCAGGAATAGTTAAAGTACAGTTGGAAAATAAGATCATTATATTACAAAATCAAAAATGTAAAGATGAAAATGACGTCAAAAAGTATAATAAAGGTAATAAAATACGTGCATACATCAGAAATACGAGGGCTGTTTGACGGAAGTGTGACATCTAAATAAAATACATGTTTAGCCAATTTTTTTTAAATTATTTTTCAACATAGTTCCCTTCGAGTGCTATACACTTAGTCCAACGCCTTTCCAATTTCTTTAAACCCTCCGAAAAATATTCTTCTGGCAACTCGTCAAAATAGGCTTCCGTTGCAGCAATAACCTCTCCATTTGATATGAATTTTTTGCCTGCGAGTGATTTTTTCAAATTTGGAAATAAATAGAAGTCGATTGGGACCAGATCTGGTGAGCATGGTGGAAGGGGAAGCAATTCATAGCGTAATTGTAACAATTCAGCGGTCGCAATTGCGGATGAATGAGACGGGGCATTGTCGTGATGCAAGAGTACTTTTTTACGTGCTAAATGTGGCCGTTTTCTCTTTAAAGTGACATCAAAACGGGTCAGTAAATCGGCGTAATATTGGCCTGTTATTGTTTTACCCCTTTCCAAATAGTCAATATACATTATACCTTTAGAATCCCAAAAAATAGTCGCCATAACTTTATTAGCTGAATGACCAACTTTGGCCTTCTTTGGTGCACTTTCACCTGGTAAAATCCATTGTTTTGACTGTTCCTTTGTCTCTGGAGTATGGTGGTGGATCCAGGTTTCGTCAACAGTTACATATCGGCGAAAAAACTCGACCGGATTACGGTGCAACATGGCCAAACATTCACTTGAAAGTTGAACACGAATTTTCATTTGGTCTACTGTCAGTAATCGCGGCACCCATCTTGCCGAAACCTTTTTCATATCCAAATGGTGGTGTAAAATATTATGTACGCGTTCGATTGAGATGCCTACAGTTTGAGCTATCTCGCGCACCTTCAATCGTCGATCGGTCATTACCACATCACGAATTTTTTTAACGTTATCCTTAGTAGTGACCGTTTGTGAGGGTCCCGGGCGTTCACCATCATCAGTGCTCATATGACCAGTTTTAAAGGAATTATACCACTTGGAAACCATTCCATGCGATGGAGCAGTTTCGTCGTAATATTTTTGTAACTTCTCAGTTTCTTTCACCGATTTACCACGTAAAAAATCTGATGTGGCCAGCACATTACCTTCCGTCAGTTATATGAGGTATTTACAAAAATTCTACCGGTAAACTGTTAC
>OY720450.1:73276208-73278708 GCA_963082715.1 Harpalus rubripes
ATGAACTATTCATTTTACTTATTAAAATAAATAAAGTCCAACTAATATATATGCTTACTTGAATAGATGCAGTCAACGAAAATAATAAAAGACATAAAAATTGAATCGTAAATATTTAATAAAAGATAATAAATTTATGTTGATTGTTTACTCTTAAAAATAAAATAAATGAATAAACCATACATTTCAAAATTTTTATATTTTAATAATTGCAAAGAAAAAACAGTTCGTGTAAGTTTCATACATTTTATTGTATCGTTTTGTTTATCTTTACGCATAAGAAAATATTTTTCAATTGTACCACAATAAATTTATGTAAAACAAAACGTGATTTATACATTGTTACGATACAATGAAACATCGACATAACATATCGATATATTGATACATCAATATTCCAATACATCGATATATCGAATTTATCGGTATATCGATATATTTTTTTTTAATTCACATCGAATATTTATATTAAAATCTTAATACCGAACAACTACTAATGGTTTTCAAGACCTATATACCTACTGTGCGCATGAGCATTTATAAAGCTTGAAAGCTTGAAAAAGCTTGAAATAGCTTGAAAAGGCTTGAAAAAGCTTGATAAAGCTTGAAAATCAAGCCAAGCCTAAAATATTTAAAGCTTGAAGTTTTCAAGCCAAGCCAAGCTCTGTGTTCATCAAGCCCAAGCCAAGCCAAGCCTAACATTAAAAAAAGCTTGAAGTTTCAAGCCAAGCCAAGCTTTTTTATTTCAAGCCAAGTAGCTTGGCTTGGTGAATCCCTACTCGTAACTAAAGATAACCAGTTATCTTTTTGACGACATTCTCATCCTTACATTTTTGATTTTGTTAATCAAATTACTATTTAATAAACACTGTTTACCACGACTGCATCTCCAATTATTTCTCATCATCTCTACAATCATACTAACAACAGTCAAGTACATTTTATATTTTTCATAATACTATTTTTTTCCAAAACATACTCATTTTAAATTGGTAAGTAATACAAGTACATTAGGAATTCCTGTTTTACTAATAAAATAGTTAAAAATATAACAACGTTGTTTATTTTAGTCTGAAAGGTCACATCTGTTTCCACAACATTCTAACTGTTCTAAATTGCATTTCTATGTTAAAATACTAGTCCAGTAAACAGTTATTACTGTACTAGATAAATTATTGCTTTCCTCTTATACGGAAGTCGGAATAGTAAACTTAAATATAGCCATATCTTCGTAATATGCACCGAAGGTTGCATTTATACATTTATGCACTTATGTTCACCATGCAGTTCCTGGTCACATATCATCTATTTGATTAGTTTGTTTAGATGTGACAGCAGTTAGATGTGACAGCAGGGCATTACTTGCAATAAAATAGAAAATAACTACTTCCTGTATTGAAAAGGAAATGAAAACACTGAACAGTGAATGTGCAGAAATGACGTTTTGAAAGTAATCTTTGATTCAATCGATTGACTCGATATTGATATTTTAAAATGATTAATTGTGTATCAATTATAAAAATTAATTATAGAGTGATTACAAGTGTTCTTATGACTGATAAATATTGATTTAACAGATTTTGTTGATTGTAAATAATAATAAACATGTGATACAATTATCATTTAAATGTGTCACATGATAATGGACATATCGTCACATTTCGTGCGTATAATTTTTATTGTAACTACTTTAGTCATATAGATAACTATCAATACGAATACTTAGTTTCTATATGAGCAAGAATATTGAGTTTTTGGTAGAGATGCGGCAAATAAATCCACCAGAAAAATTAGATATGTAGTTTGTTTCCAGTGGCGTATTATCCCAGAAGCTCGAGAAGCCCGGGCTTCTGGCGCAAAATTATAGGGGGCGCAAAAATATGCCAAAATTGAAAAAAAAACACTTATTTAAAAAAATATAAACTAGCAGGCACAAGCATGAGTTGGATATTATAGTGAAAAAAGATGCAATGCAAAATAATTTATTTTTTTAGTTATGGCTGGTTTATGATGGATTTAATTTATAAATTTAGATTTACAAATTTAGATTTGAAATTTAAGATTTATCTTGCTGGTTTATAATGAATTTAATAATATGAAATATGCCCAATCAACTTACGTGGTTTGACACAAATGGAATGACAGTTATATGATATTTATTATTTTTATCATAATCAATTTGTATTTTTCTACAGATAATACTAATAATATATCCATATTTTCAGAATCCATTGGTCAAATCAAAATTAAAATGTTTCAACTGTCACTTGAAACTGTCATTTTTCCCACCAAAAATCATTGTTTGAAATACTATGAAATGATTGGACGCATTTACAAATTTACATTTAGAATATAAAATTTGGTGATATTTTAAATGTAAATTCTAAATCATAAATTTCTTAAATTCATCATGAACCAGTAGAGGCAGATATGTACGATCTATATTTATAAATTTAAATTCGTAAATCTAAATTTGTAAATTAAATCCATCATAAACCAG